>LPNX010974158.1:444681-464221 GCA_001517045.1 Pseudotsuga menziesii
CTATTTTATTATAGGGTTGGCTATTGTACACTCAGTTAATATAATTTTGTGTTATAGCTCCATATTCAGTCTCCATTGTTGATAATTTTGCATGATCAATTGTTAATTGTTGTGGGTGAAATTAATCTACTGCAGGCCTGAATTTTTACAGGTAGATAGTACACTGTATAGACAATTGATTGGGTGTTTTTTGTACCTTATACACACTCGACCTGATATTTATTATGAAATAAGTGTGGCTTCAATATACATGTATCAACCTCATGAGATCCATTGGAGAGAAGCCAAAAGGATCCTTAACTTTGTTCAGGGAACAAGAACTCATGGGATATTCTACAAAGCTAAATCTGATCTTGATTTGATTGGGTTTACTAACAATGATTGGGCATGTGACAACAGAGATCAAAAATCAACATCAGGATATGTGTTCATGCTTGCTGAAGGACCAATCATCTGGCCAAGCAAGAAACAGAGTGCCATTGCACTCTCATCTATAGAAGCAGAGTACAGAGGAGTTGTAAATGCAGCAACTCAATGTTTATGGTTGCAGGGGTTACTTGGTGAGTGTGGATTCAAATTAGAGTTCTCAACTATTATCTATTGTGATAATCAAAGCACCATTTGAATTGGCAATGATCCAGTTCAAAGATAGAGAACCAAACACATTGAGATCCATATGCACTACATCAGACAGCTTGTGCATGATGGCACCATTCACCTACTCTTCTGTGCATCTTCAGAACAAGTAGCTGACATATTCACCAAAGTTTTTTGTGAGAATACATTCAGCAATCTCAAATCACTACTGGGGATTGCTGATCATGTTGTGAAGCATGATTGCTAACAATATTTTCAAATTTTGTTTTACTGTCCATGTTTAATGGAGGATTTTTCCACTGGGTTTTTGCCTCTTTCCTTGGTTAAATGGACATGTAGTATGTAAAGGGTGACTAAGCCTTGTTTCTAGGCCCTATATTTTTCTGATATTTACTCATAAGTCAGGTTTAAGGGGGGGGTTTAGAATAATCAACCCATGGTTAGCTACCTTAGACATTAATTAATCCATTTTTTGTCTTATTTGCCTAGTTTCCAATATTCCACTCTATGCAAGTTGTCTTCCACATGTCCTAGAAGTCAAAATTTCTAAAAATGAGTCATGGAGTGCTTGGAAAACCTCCTAGAATCCATATTTAGCATATCTTCTTTATTCCAGATCCTCCCTAGTGCATGTTTGCTTTTTCTGCTTTACTGAGTTTTATGGAAAAAGGGAAAGTAAGACTAGGTGCAGTTGACTTGTTTTTTGCCCTCATCATCCTCCATTATTTTCTTCTGATAAAAGCATGTATGAGTTGTATTTCCATCACCTATTAGATTTCCTACTTGAATTTTCCAATTCGTGAGCTCCTAGGCAGATTTGGAAACTACTTTATGCACCTATGGGGGATTTGACAAGATTTAGTAAACCTGATTTTGACTATTTCGAATGGCATCCTTATGCATTTGAATCTATCATGTAATTATTTATTGCAGCATCCTATGACTTCACAAGGTTGGATATTGTACACTTATTCAATACAGATTAGTGTTATGCTCCAATTTCAGTCTCCTTTGTGTGTAAATTTGCATGTTTGATTAGTAATTTTGTGAGTGCAATTGATCTATCACCTAGGTTCAATTTCCATAGATGGTGCATTGAAACAGTCATAAACAAACATAATCATGGTTCAATGAATTCTAAGAGAACCATAGGTGGAATGTAGTCACATGATCACCAAGGCCCTCTCCTGTAATATCTCCAAAAAATCACAAAAATTTAAAAAATTTCTATGTGGTATTAAATGCTAAATCATAGCCAGAATGCTAGTTTAATAATTAACTCTAGTATAGTTAATAGATAGTTTACAAAGACAAGACATAGAGAGAAAAACTTAGGAGTTAATACTCTTTAGTTAACTCTAACTAAAAGGATACATAATTTACTTACTAACTTATAATTCACATGCCACTAACCATACTCAATCTATATTGGTTTTCAGTATTGGATAAAACTAAAAATTATTGAATTCAGATCATAGGTTTATTTGTAAGAATGTGTATGATTCTGATGGTTATTTTCTTTTCTTACTGAAGGGGGCCTCAGGTTATCCCAAGGCTTACTTATCTTTTTCAAAGCTAACGCAGATCCGATACTTGTACAAGACTCACAAATAAAAAATTACTTCCAATTTTATGATGTAAAAATTTAAGGCTCGAAAGACTAAATGAGTACATTAGGAAATATCCTTTAAACCCTATTATTGTCTAGATTGTCAAAGTGTAAGAATTCTTAGGCCTATAGAAAGGACTATTCTACCTAGGTAGCAAGTGGAGTTGATAGGGTGATCATTTGTTTTAAACAAATAAATTATATGATCGATTGTATATAATTATCAACATGCTTTTAGTTGTTTGTAATACTAGAATACATTCCCATTGTTTTATAACTATGGTCTTTAACCATGTTAATCCTAGAACTTCCTAGGCCCTAAAATTATCATTATTATTTTGGAAACTATAGATTAACTAAAAAATATAACCAAAACTACCCTAAGCATGAATTCAATGCGTAAAATGACATTATAACCTAGCTAAAACTCCATTAGGAATAAAAAAGAATTGTTTATTGTTATCAAAGGTAATGGTATTACTTATACACAAATTGCAGGGTTAACATGTAGGTTCAAACTATATCAAGCAAAGAAAAATTTCAAAGGTAGGGGGATCCACGTGGTGGATGCTCGCCAGATGGAGGGTTTTGGGTGTTAAACCCTATGCAACAGCATTCAAGTTAGCCCTAAACGCATTTGGCTTAAACATTTGTTTGTTTGGGTGGAGGAATAGGCCGGCAGGCCCTCGTCCTCTTTGGGTTTCTGCAATAGCTGTCGTTCTTGTCTTGGTCGTAGCATTAGCAAGTTTGATGTTATGGTTCTTCACCATTATCATTTTCTTCGAGATCGACCATGGCGTTAGTAGGCTTAATGCTAAAACTGGTGAGTCATAAGAATCCTCCTAGAATTTTTCTTTTCTTTACTTATTATTATCTATACCAAGCTATATAATAACACTCTGAAGCTATTGTTTGTTTGATGGTAGGTGAAAATACTTGGCAATACCTAGTCGAATGTTGAAAGCAAATCCTCTGAAGCTGAAGGGTGTGAGAAATATAGGCTTAGTAAGCCTCGGTCCGAACCTTGGGTACCCTTCGTTGATTGTTTATGCAGTGTTGCCAATGGTATTTGTATGTTGTTATTACGGTGGTCATACTACTTGTAGCAGCTTGTCGTTTGTTTTTGGAAAAGAAAATGGTGGAGGCCGTAAGGTCCTCCTTAGTGAAAACCCTTAGGGTTTCACAGGTGAGCTATGGCTCTTGTAATAAAGGTTTAGGGTTAACATAGAACTTTTCCAAGGTTTTTTAAAATCATTGTTCATACTATAAATACGTTAAGTGAAGCTTCCTCGGCCTCTTGCTCAGCCATTGTAACTCTTTTGAGGCTATGAACCATTAATGAATTTTAGTTTTATGAGTTGAACCATGTGGCAAATGTATTGGTCAATTGCTTGATAAAAAGAAGACTCTGTTTATCATTCTTTTGTTTTCAAAAAGAAGAGCTTACGGCCGTAGTGTAAATATATGTTAGCATTTGGTTTCCTTTTGTATTTTTGGATGTATGATGAATTACGCCTGGTAAATGGTTGTTTTTCTATGAAAACAATTAGTTTGTAAATTAATCTACAACTACAAATTAGTTTAGGCCATTGGCAATTTTAGTTGTTTGAAATTCTAATTGCACAAATGGTACCGTAAGGATTAACCTAGGGTTTTGTTTTTAATAAACAATTTTGATATTTAGGTTAGATGGTTGTCTTCTGATCTTTGATATTTGTATAAAAATAATTAGATTATGATAGTCTTCTTTTTAATTGGAGAAATTGGTAAATCTATCCTTCGACTTACTTAATTGTTGGATAAATTTTAGGAGGTAAGAGTGTACCTTATCTTAAGTATACAGTTGACTATTTTAATTATTTGCTAGCTGTGATAAATAGGTTCTATAAATGGATATGGAGGATTGTATTAATGAGTAGGGTTTAGAAATAACAGTTTACAAATATGAATAACAATATTAATGTTATATTGATTGTTTATAGTTTGGTTTACTAAGTTCATAATTTATGTACTATAATACAATAGGTGTTATAATGTTAACCATTTTCAGTCTATTGACTGTTCATCATGAACTTACAATGTTATATGTTTTAAAAGAAATGGTTGGAGTTTTAATTGTGTAATATTTACTATAATATAACCAGAATACGTGTTTATAATTCAGGTATTAAAGTATTAGAATAATGAATGGTTTTTCTTTACTAGTGTAAATAAATAGTTTGTATTACAGTAATTATTATTGTGTTATACTATACATAGTTTAATGACTATGTGACAAAAAATTACTATAATGAACTCTATGTAGTATCCTTAGAGGTTTTGTATAAAAGGTTATATTCTAGAAATGGATTATTATGATAAAATAGCTAGAAAATAACAGTAAAAAGCTTCCATAGTTAAATCAGCTACTTGAATATATTGCTAGTAAATTATTAGAAGAAAATATTGCTGATTCATTTCTATGTAAACTCTACAATTCGATAATAGTTCAGATCATTTTATTGGGTATAATCATTCCTATCTAAAGCTAAACAATCCTTCTGTACTAGACTACATCATCATAAGATGAGTGGAAAAATGCAGAAATTAATTTTACTCATTAATCAATCATTGCTAATTCTAGGTTCATTTATTCAGATAATCATATACAAGTAAACTTTTCTGAATAAATTGCAGACTTAAGCATTCTACTATAGGATTCATAGAATCTAACTAATAATATAAAAAGTAAGCATGACTACTTTCATTCCAGTAATTTTATTGAACAAAAATAAATAAGATAACACAATGGAACCTGTAATTTGTAGAAGATACAAACAATCCAGGGAGCCTGTTCCACCCAACCTTTTCCTGAAGATAGCTCAATTTCTTGTCTTAGGACCCCCGAGCCTGTCCACTGATCCACCAGGATGAATGAACTATGTGAAGAAATGGGATGAAATACCCCTGAAACTCAATAGTAGTACGTAACAACTGTACTTTTTTCCTCAGCAATATAGAACTTAGCTATGTGGTTGCACTAGTTCTGGATGTAGTCTTAATCACTCAATCCACTTCTAACTTTCCCCTCATCGAAACTATTGTGCTCCTTTTGCAACTTCAGAAATTTCATAGGGTAAAGAATGAATAGCCTCTTGCTGAATTCGATGGATAGATATATGCATGCCTAGGTATTTTTAGTTAGTTTTTTAATTAATGAGCCACCTCCTTTGTTCCACTTTCTTGGGGAACATGACCACAAAATTAGGGAAGTTTCCCCCTGCAATAGCTAGAAGTGATTGAGGATGCTGCCATGTGTTAGTTTTCTCTCACCTTAGTCTATTCCTCCTAGTGGGTCAGTGGACACTCATTCAATAGTCTCCTTAGGCTATTTGTCTCATCTTTTATTTATTAAATAATAAAATAATCAAGATAATTAATTACAGTCATCCTTGACCCCACTTGGTCAATAGTCATAAACCTTACAATAAAAGTAAAATATAATGTTTTCTTAAATATAAAATGTTATTGAAATTGAGGTACGTGACATACACCCCCACTTAAGTCCAACATCGTCCTCGATGTTGCTTTATTCATAATCCTCAGAGATTCCCTGGAACAGAATCGGATATGTTGCCCGCATATGAATCTCCAATTCCCAGGTTGCTTCTTTTGGACTAAGGTGCTTCCATTGCACCTTCACCTGTCCAATGGTGCGATTTCAAAGCAAGATCTCCCTCTTGTCGAGGATACAATTTGGTTCCACCAAAAAATCTCCTTCAGGCTCCACCTGTACATCATTCCAATTTATCACATGAGTAGCATTGTGTACATACCTTTTTAAAACAAAAATATGAAAAAAATTATGAACTTTAAGATTCGGTGGTAAGGCCAATTGGTATGCCACCAGTCCAACTCTGGAAAATATTTCGAAAGGCCCACAGTACCTAGGTGCTAGCTTAGCAAAAATCCCTAATATTAAGGAGATATTTTTAGGTTTTACCTTAATGAAAATAAGTTCTCCCACCTAGAACTCTTTCTGAGTTCGCTTAAGATCTGCTTGGCTCTTGTGTTTGTCTTGTGCAACCTTTAAATTACCTTGTACCTTCTTCATGGTTAATTCCATTTCCTTTAATAACTTAGGTCTTAGTATTAACCTGTCAACAAGGTTACTCCATGAGATGTGAGTATTGCATTTTCTTCCATACAGAATTTCAAATGGGTTGAATTTTGTTAAAGATTGGCAGTAGTTGTTGTATGCAAACTCAACCAAGTGTAAGTAGTTCTCCCATTTACTTGGATGTTATCTTACGCACATCCTTAACAATATCTTCCAAAATACGATTTACCCTTTCTTTCTGTCCATCCGTTTGTAGATGAAAAGATGTACTAAAATTCAAAGTAGTATCTAGACCTTTAAATAAAGATTTTCAGAAGTTTCCCATGAATTTAGAGTCCTTGTCAGAAATTAAAACTTTTGGAATTCCATGCAAACAAAAAAATTGTTTCATAAATATTTCAGCAATTTTAGAAGCCTTATGAGTGGTCTCTACTGGTATAAAATGGGCTTCCTTACTGATTTTGTCAACAACTACCAATATTGAATCATTCTGGTTCTGATTTTTAGGCAAACATGTAATGAAATCAATGTTGATTATTTCCCATTTCCAGCTAGGAATTGGTAATGGCTGTAATAAACCGGTTGGATGCTAATGTTTAGTTTTAACCCATTGACATTCAAAACATATAGAAATATATTCAGCCAACTCATTCTTCATATTTGGCCAAAAGTAATCTTTTCGTAACATAGTTATTGTCTTTTGATAGCCAGGGTGTCCAGAATAAGGACTTTTATGTAACTCGTTCAAAATCAACAACTTAACTTTAGGTATATACAATACATTTTTATAAAGTATTAACCCCTTTTCATTTAGAATGTAACCTGTATTTAAACTTTCAGTTACATTTTCTGCCACTTTAGCTTGCAATTTTCGGTAATTTTCATCTAATTTTCATCTTTTTTCGAGCTGATCTTCTAAATCTCTTTTGTAAGTACTGATTGCTTCCATAAAATTTAATCTTGCATTTTTGCTCAAATCATCAGCTGCTTTATTTTCCTTCCCCTTGATATGTTGGATCTCAAAATCATATTCACTAAGGAAAGACAGCCACCTAGATTGCCTTGCATTTAAATTTGGTTGATCCAATAGATACTTTAAACCCTTATTATCCGTCATTAAAACAAATTTTCTCCCAATCAAGTGATGGCACCACATCTTTAATGCATGTACCACGACAGCCAATTCTAGATAGTAAGTAGCGTAATTTTTCTAGTGAATTTTAAGTTTCCTGGATTCGTATGCTATTACGTGTCCTTCTTGAGTTAATACCCCACTAAGGACATCGTTGCATGCATCAGTGATACAACAAAATCCTTTTTAGGATCCGCAATTGTTAAAATAGGTGCAGTAATTAACAATTCTTTTAATTTCTTAAAACTCTCTTCACACTTTTGGTCCCATACAAATTTCTTCCCCTTCTATAGAGAAGTTATGGGATTCGTGATCCTTGAAAATCCCTCAATAAACCTTCGATAATACCCGATGATCCCCATGAATGAATGTACATCAGAAACATCCTTTGGGACTGACCATTCGTTAATTGCTTTGATCTTATCTGGGTCAACCGAGATCCCATATTTAGTTATTACATGACCCAAGTATTGTATTTTATCTTTGAAGAAGTCACATTTACTGAACTTGGCATATATTTGATGTTCCCTTAACACTTGTAAAATGATTTTTAAATGTTCCTCGTGGTATTCTTTAGTTTTAGAATAGATTAGAATATCATCAATAAAAACTACTACAAAATTATCCAGATATTTATGTAATACGTTCTTCATTAAACACATGAAGACTGTCATGGCATTAGTGTTGCACAGGACATCACACCCTTGTAACCTAGGGTCTAGGGTTACCAACTTACTGATAGACTTGCAAACAATCAACTTTTACAGAAAATGAAATAGGAATAGTAAGAGAGTTTGGGTTACCCAGTTTATGATGGTTAATCCAAGCTTGTTCTTCCCCCATTTCAATCTTCTCCAAAGCTTCTAGGGATTCTTCTCTTCACTTGCAAAGAGCCAATTCTTCAAGAAAAATGTCATACACATATATATCAGAGGTTAGATGAAATGCATACTGTTATACATAAATCTCATCGTCAGCATGTGATGAGGCCCAAAACACAGTATTTTCCCTAAATCCCAAATAATGAAGTGAAAATCTTGGTCCAGATATCAATCCTACATATCAAAATCCAACATCGCTCCTACCTTTTAGTCAATAAGCATTACCCTCTTTAGGACACCTTTAATCTTTTGGAAGTAGGAGGTGGCACTGCCTTTACCTCTTGTACAAGGCATGGTTATGCCCTGTCACTGGTCTGTCATAGTGGGGAAAAGTGGTGCCCTTGGTAAAAAGTGAAAAAAGAGAGGTTTCCATGAATCTTCTTGAAGGAAGGCTTCGTGGCTCCCTTATTCCTACATATGAGGACCATGTAGGCTTGAGATCCATCCTTTTGGGATCTTATATCCTCCTCACCCACCATTTAATCAACCATGCCTATCCTCCCAAGGCCTATAAAAGCAGGCTCATATCCATGGTTGAGAGAGAGAAAAGTTATGTTGTTGCATTGACATTTTGTCGTAAATCAGTAGGGTGAGCATAGGAGGAGCAAGTTGGAGCTATCGGGGACAAGATATTGGCATTATGAAGGATCTTATTGACACTAAGGGATAGGTTGTAACTTATTCTTCATTCATTAATGCAAAATTGGTTCCTTTCCCATAAAGTATATTGTGTTAATATCATGTATTTTATTATTAGATTCCTTAGTCACTAATATAGAATAGTGGAACATTTTTTCATGCTATTTGATCTTTGTGTGTTGGTTTCATGTGATCATGCAGGTACATCAGTGAAGAGATATCATTGCAAGCACAACTACACTTTTTGATCAAAGACACTTATTCCAAATCTCCACTCTTTCTAGGGAAAGTCTTCCAATTCTGTTATGTACTATTTGTTCTAGATCTGAACCATTCAGACTAGAGGAACAACTCCTGTCCACAGAAGGTGTATTTTTCCTAGGTACAAATGTGGAAAATCTACTATGGAAAAACCACAATGGTTGTTCCTCCTACCCATACCAATGTGGTAAACCCTCCCTCGATTTCAGGCCAACCCTTAGGGGCACAACCTGCAATCAACCAGACTTCTTGGGGTTATGGTTATCCAGCAAATCAATTACCTGTAAAAATATGAATTATCAACCTACATATACAGGAACTATGTATCCTGGAATCCCTTTCCCTGGAAACATGTTTACACTGTGGGGAAAACCTAATTGGTCCTACATGCTAACAATGGGAGGAATGCCTATTCTTACTGTTGGAGGTTCCAGAGGGCTACCTTATGGTGGCCCACCCTTTGGGGGTCCACCTAGTGGAGGTCCACCTGGTGGAGGCCCACATGGTGGAGGTCCACCTTATGGGGGATGACCTCCTAGAGGGCCACCACCTAGAGGCCCACCACCTAGAGGCCCATTTGTAGGAGGACCACCACCCATAGGTCCACCTTCTGGGAGTCCACCACATGGAGGTTCATTCTAGAGGACCACCACATGGCAGACCACCACTTGGTGAACCACCTCCTGGAGGTCCACAATCACATGCAGGCCCACCACCTAGAGTCTCACCTCTTGGAGGACCATCCCCTTTGGGAGGCTCTTCAGGAGGGAAATATTCCCATAAACGAACTCAACAGCTCATATATTAGTCAACTTATGGTCTCACTAGTACACATATGCCTTATCAATACTACCAGTATGTTGAACCTAATCAACAACTTCCATTCCTAGCAACTTTGGACTTTCCCGATTTGTCCAAGTTGATAAATGATCCCATTTCACAAAACTCTTTGTGGTCTATTATTCGAGTTAAGTTACCATCAGACATTCCGAAGTTTGATGGGAAGTAGGGAGATGATCCCAGAAATCATGTCATGACTTTTCATCTATGGTGTTCTTCGAACTCCGTGATGGATGACTCTATTCGTATGAAACTCTTCCAGTGAAATTTGATTAGTACGGCCACAAAGTGGTATATTGGACTTCCACAAAATTCACTTGTGGATTTCAAATCACTGGAAACCATTTTTCCTACAAAAATTCAGCTACCCATCCCTTATGAAATGGGTATGGACATTTTGACCTCACTTTGTCAAAATACTTCCACACACATATCGAACCATATCCATGAGTGGAGATGGAAAAGACAGCTTATTAAAGATCCCATCCTGGACCAATTATTAGTTGATTGGTTCATGAAATCCTTGTTGCCTCCCATTTCCCAAGATGTGGCCATGGGTGGCGATTTTACCGAAGAGCAGTCTATCAGTCGCGCTCAGTATCTGGATTTTGTATATTCCCAATATGGGACTTTGTATGACCTTATCCTGCAAGCTCCTCGTCCCAGAACGAACCCAGCTAAGCCACCTGCAGAGCCTCCTATTGATGGGGTTGTTGGTTCAATCCATCCCTCGTCAATAGTCAAAACTTCCAAGCAACCTAATGATTCTGCTACTACTCCTTCAACTCCTACGGTTTCCACCGAGGTAAATTTTATTCAAATCACACAAACGTCCGACAATAAGAAAAAAGGAAAAGATAAAATTAGAAATCCTAGAAACCAATAGGAGAATACCAAGATCATGGCCATAGAGAATGATAAAGGGAATAGAAAAGATAAGTACCATTGCTTGTTATGTGGGGGTGATCACTTCATGAAGGAGAGCCCTCATCGTGAAGAGATTAGAAAATTCTTGAAAAGTAATCCCATACCCGCAGTACTTACCGATCCCTTCTTGTCTCAACAACAACTGATAGACCATATGTCTAATCATGGGACCTCTACTTCCATGGAATAAATCACAATGATGTTTTCATATACCATCACTTTGAATACTCGTAGTCACTCGTATGAGAAGCCAGTAGAGAAGAAGGATGGAAATCATTTTTCTAAGAAAGTTCCTTCTACTAGTTGTCCTCCATAATTGTCTAATGGCCCTCTCATGATTGAAAAACCTAATATTGATTTAATTTTATGACCACCTAAGGCTACCCTCAAGAAGGATTTTTTCAATCCCATTGCCCGAGCTGCACAATTTTATAATGTTGTTGAATATTTAGCTCAGGAACCTTGCGCAATCTCTACCCTTGAGGTACTCCAAAGTTGTCCAACGCAACCTAAGAACCTGCTAATAGCTTTGGGGGAATTAGACCTAGATAATACCAATTTGATTCATTTTAACATAGAGAAATATCAATCCATATACCTCACCAACTCGCATTTCAAATTTCCTCTAGAGTAGTTGGGAGAAAGGTCCATTGGACCATCCTGGATGAAGGAGCTTCAACCTCAGTCTTGTCTATAGCCTGTTGGAGAGCCATTGGTTCTCCTAATCTTACAAAGTATCCTACGACGTTAAAATATTTTGATGGATGAGGTTTCCTGCCTCATGGTGTGTTATCATCCATTTCAGTCAATCTTGGGGGAAAAACTGTTTCCATTCAGGTGGAAGTAGTGGATGCCCCGTTAGATTACAATCTTCTATTGGGGAGAAACTGGTTCTATGCCATGACTTCCATCGCTTCGATAGTTTTTCAAACCCTCCAGTTTCCTCATTTGGGAAAAATTGTAACTATCGATCAACTTGACTTTTGTTCACCGAATGTCACTACTCCCACCGTGAATAACATCTTATGCTAGGTAAATCCCCTCCTCCTTATCAGTCGATTGGGGTAGGTATGCTGAAATATTTAACCCTCAAGGGAGTGTTTCCTTCCACCCCCCCTAGCACGAAAGTAGTGACTATGAACATGATTTCCATGACTAGTTATAGTACCAAGGGAAAAGAAGTTGTTCATTCATCCTCCACTGGCCCCTATGAAGCATTGTATGATGTTATCCAATATGCCTCCGATGTCCAACCAGATGATCTTCATTTGGTAGGTTCAGATCCCTATCACTTGCCTTACTAGCTAGAACCCTCTCTTCCCACTTTAGATTATCTCACACAGAATTTTCCTTTGAATGATTCCATCATGGAGATCATAAGTGTGAATTAACCTGTATGGGAAGATCACCATCATCGATCTTCTTTTCTTCCCAACATCGGTTCGATAGGTTTTGACCTTGAATCACTTATCAGTACTGATATTGTCACCCATCCACAAACACCTGTGTTATTGCAAGAAACATATTTCAAAGGAAATATTTGAAACATCACTAAAATGAATCCGATTGACATATCAGTTAAGCATGAAACCATTGAGCATGTTCATGTAGGCTATAATTGCTCAATGGAAGAAACTGAAAATTTTAGAGCTCTTTTCAAGGAGTTCCGTGATATTTTTTCTTGGACTTATGAGGAAATACCTGGAATTGATCCATTAATTGTCATACATGAGATTAAAACCTATCCCAGGGCAAGGCTTGTCTGACAAAAACTATGCCAAGTCCATCCTAGGAAGGCTGCAGTTATCAAATACGAAGTAGAGAAACTTCTGAAGGAGGGGTTTATTTATCCCGTACCATTGATGGAATGGGTATCTAACATTGTCACTATAACCAAAAAGTAGGGCACTATTAGAGATTGCATCAATTTTCACGATTTAAACAAGGCATATCGATTAGGTCATCGATAACTGTGATGGAAGCGTCATCTTTTGTTTCATGGATGATTTTTCTGGATACAATTAGATAGACATTCTATCCACTGATCAGCACAAAACGGATTTCATTTGTCCATGGGGAACCTTCGTGTATCAAAATTTACCTTTTGGCCTAAATAAAGCTGGAGCTACATTCCAACGAGCAATGTCCTATGCCTTTCATGACATCAAGCACATAGTGGAACTGTAACTTGATGACCTCCCTGCTCATTCGTAGCAACGGGAGGACCATCTAGGGTACCTTGGAGACATTTTTCTTACGTGTCTTCATTATAACATATGATTGAATCCACACAAATGTGTCTTTTGTGTAGATACTGGATGCCTTCTTCGCTTTGTGGTTTCCAAAGATGGCATCCGGATTGATCCTCTGAAAATTGTCGCTATCTTGGCCTTACCTACCCCGACAGACCTTACTGAACTCCAAAGTTTGCAAGGGAAGGATACATTTCTTTGTTTTTTTGTTTGTAACTTCACCGATAAAACACACGGTTATATGCATCTCCTAAAGAAGGACACTTCGTTCTTCTAGGATGACTTGGAACACCAAGTCGTTGATAACCTCAAGCATGCTCTAACTCATTCACTTGTGATACACCCCCCAGATTATTAAAAGGACTTTCTCTTGTATGTTGTTTCCTCCATTACTACCATCGGAATGGTTCTGGTGCAGGACACTCCCAATGGCCAAGAACACGTGAAAAATTACATGAGTAAGAGTCTCATTGACTTCGAAACTCATTACTCGCATGTGGAGAAGTTAGCTTTGGCCATAGTGATTGTTGTTCATAAATTTTGTCATTAGATTCTGCTTCGTACCACAACTGTACTCATAGATCAAAACCCTATGTACTACATTCTGACTTGTCAGGTACTAGGGGGGAAATATTCTCGTTGGATTGTTATCCTACAGGAATTTGATCTTGAGTTTGCCAAGGCCACTTTGAAGAAATCCTTGGTTTTCACGGAGCTAATGTGTGACCTTCCCTATGCTTTAACAGAAGTTGAGCCCAATGATTTATTTCAGAATGCATTCTTGATGAGCACAACTGACCCATGGTATGGAGATTTGATCATCTATCTCCATACCCAGATATTTCATCCTAACATATCGTATGGCAATCGTCATCGTATCCATCACCACACAAAATACTATCTGATTTTGAATGATACATTGTACCAACGTGGTATAGATTCCATCCTTCCACGATGCCTTACACATGAAGAGGATGAAACGGTTTTGAATGATTTCCACTCTGTAGTATGTGGTGGTCATATTTTTGGGATGGCGACAGCCCAGAAAATCCTATGTGCTAGGTATTTATGCCCCTCGATCTTCAAAGATTGTCATGAGGCAGTTAAGAAATGGCCACCCTGCCAGCACTTTTATCCAAAAAAGCGCACCCACCTTGCTCCTTTACACCTCATCATTGTAGTTGGCCCTTTTTCCAAATAGGGTATTGATTTTATATTGCATTGTAAGCCTACCTCAGCCGGTGGGCATGGCTGCATCATTGTAGCCATGGATTATTTCACAAAATGGGCTGAGGCAAAGCATACATATGCAGAGGATGGTAAGACCATTTCCCTCTTTTTATTCAATCACATGATAGCTAGGTTTGGAGTCCTACAAGCTATAGTCACTGACCACGGATCTAATTTCTGGAATGAGATGATGGTTGAGCTAAGTGCTAAGATGGGTTTTCTCCATGAAAACTCAACTCCATATTACCCACAAGGTAATGGTCAGGTTGAGGCCATTAACAAAGTTCTAAAAACTATGTTGCATAGGATGGTTGGAGATTACAAATCCAACTGGCACATAACTCTCTTTTCCACACTTTGGGCTTACGAACTTAATTTAAAATAGAAACTAGTTTCATTCCTTTTCAGTTGGTCTATGGACTAGATTTTGTCCTTCCTATCGAGTGTCAAATTTCATCACTCAAACTCGTAATAGAAATTCTCCCAAACACTTCCGCTGAGGAATAAATATTTATGTACTTGACTAGCCTTGACGAAACTAGAAGAGTGTTGCCTTGGCTAACGAGGCACGCAAGAAACATGTCAAGGCACAATAGGACAAGTTTGTTCAACCACGTGTCTTTAATGAAGGTGACCTAGTCCTAACTTATGATTAGATACACAATAAACTAGGGAAGGGAAAGTTTTAATCCATGTGGTATGGTCCGTTTATCGTTAGTAAGGTCTTAGAGAAAGGGGTTTATGGGCTAGTAGATTATGACAGGAAACCTCGCAATGGGTTGTACCTGAAGAGGTACTATGCCTAAGAAATTTATGTATGGTACCTTGTATATATGTATATTTGGATTTTGATGTGTTTTGTTATTTTCAATATGGTTTTGAGTTGATGTCCATACTATTTATACCATGTTTTGGTTATGCAGATTGGATGGACTTCTTCGATTTCACTGATGGTGCATGTCGTCATACCTTGAACCTTGCTTCAGTATCTTGGGTGTTGTCTTCCCCAGCTCAAGATTTAATTAGTTCAAGTGCAGTCTGTATTGTTCCAGCTACCAACAACATCGTTGAGTATCAGGAAATGATCGGTTTACTCACCAAGGCTGCATCTCGGGGCATTCATGAGTTGGTGGTGTTTATGGACTCTCAATTAGTGGTTTTTCACCTAAATCATGTCACACTATAAGAAACCCTACACTTCTCCGCCTCTTTTGGAGAGTGCATTTGTTAGAAATATCATTTGATTTCATTACTTGTAGGCATATCCCTAGGTCTGATAATGTGATTGTTGATTCATTGGAAAATTTCATCCTAGACTGGAATTTTTCCCATTCATAACTCATTAAAATAAACATGGTTAATCATAATGTAAAATAAACAGTAGAAATATGTAAAACTCATGTAGATAAAATCATCCATTTGAAACCACATGTAAACACTGAGATCAAGTTTGTATATATATATATATATATGTATGTATGTATGTATGTATGTATGTATGTACGTATAAAAAGTGTTTTTGCAAAAAATATGGTCACAAGACCTCATCTGAAGCACTTGGATTTCAAGAATACAAAATGATACAAAAGTCCTAAAGCTAGCTAATATTTCAGGGATACATCATGCATACCACTTTAATGGTGCTCATGGTAGCACATAATGGCCCTTGCTACTCTGCGTAGCAAGCAACTGAAGCAGCCTGAGACTCCTGCGATATGTATCTGGAACCTCCTAGGGAGTTCATTAATAGTAGCATCTAGGATATCTAGAGTCAGTCGATCTAGTTTCTCCTCGATCTCTATGAGCTCATCATCACCTCTGTGAACAAAGTGATCTCCCGCTCACCTATCCATCGAGGAGGATCCCCAATGCCGTGCATCACCAACATCTGCATGTAAAAATGCAGGTCTTGTAATCATACATAAAAATCATAAAACATGGAAAACATAAAAACATAATCAACATCTTAGGTTTTTCTTCTTACCGATGTCACCCCATTATGTGCCAGCTGGTAGTGGTAGGTCAGGATCTCCTATGAAGTCAGTCCCTGCATATGCATAATCCTCAATCATGAGGATCTAATCACTCAACCATCGGAAAAATGCAGCCTCAAACTTCACCTTAGCTCTGCCACCTCCTGTGCAAGCCATGATATCTACCTAGCATGACATATGGGGACCCCTATCTCTAATCTCTATAAACACCACCTGGGGTCTCATGAAAGGTACCCTATCGAAGAAAAAACATGCTAAGATGGTCCCGTACCCGAACTGTTTCAACTCTCGTTGCCGATATTTCATCAGCTGATCCTTGAATACATGTAATAGTGCCTAGGCCTATATATAGATAGTAGGTTCCATGGATTCTAGGGCATACAACATATGTGTCTGGGATGCCTAGTGGGGCCCTTGGCTCCCTTCCACCCTTTGCATGGTAAATAAAACTGTCTGTAATGAAAGATCCATCACAACCTTGATAGGAATCTTCTTACCTGACATTTTTGTACCCGAGAAAAAATGGTGATCTATGAGCTCCTATGTAGTGATGTCCCCACCTCGAGAACCAGTTAGAGAAATAGGATCCCCTCATCTAGAAATCCCTATGAGAAAATATATGTCTTCTACCTCCACAGTCATGATATGAGGTCCTACCTCAAAATGCTGCTACTCTAGATTCTACATCTGTAGAATATATTCCAGTAAGAGGGAATGTGAAACCATGCTAGGGGTACGGAAGAACTTCAGGAGGCCACAACCTTGTAGGATAGCCACATAACCCACATTTCTTGTGGCACTAGAATCATCATCATCATGTTGTATTTCCTTCCAGACTGCCAAAAACCATCAATGGGATAATTAGAAACATATTTTATCATTAAAAATGCTCAAAATCACTTTATATGGATAGGGAAAGTAGTTTTTGGGTCTCACAGCTGGAACTTCCTCTACTGAGTTAAGACAGAGCAGTGCCACCGCCTGAGTTTAACTGAAAAAGCACTGTTTTCATCGAGCACCGCCTTTCCCATAAAGGCCAAGCGTGGTGCCCACCGTTGGTATTTTAGGTTTTCCTATTGAACTCAAAAACTCATCAAAATAAAAAAATGGAAACCATGAAAAGGAAGGGAAAGGTTCAAGCTTTTACCTAGACCTGGTAATGTGAAAAATGGACAGTTGATGACTCCGCAATCTCCAATTGAAATTTGCACTACAAATCTCTCAAAACGCTCTCCGAGGTATGGTAAATGGTAAAATGACTTGTTTTTACTATTTACTTAGCTTTTATAATATATTTTTAGGGTTTTTTGTATTAATTTAATGTTTTAAAATCATTTTATCAAAAAATACCCTTTTATATAGTTTATAAAAGTCATTCAAAATATTTTGGGAACACTAATAGCCTTTTAGAGTTTTGAGGGACGAAAAATAAATAGTTTTTCTATGGGGAAGTTTGTTTTTGGACTTTTTCATACTTCTGAAAATGGAAAAGGTCCATGAGTGTTCGTTTCAACACTTTGGTCATGCTCCCAAAACCAAGCATCAAAGTTGCGAGTCTTTTTCTGATTCTTTTCAGGCTCATAAAACCTATCCATCACGTAAAAGAAACCTATTGGAGTCTGCTTTAAACTCTTTTTGGACTCCATAAATATGAAAATATTATCGAGTACTTGTCTTCTTCAAGCTTGTAAATGTATTTGAAGAGTCATCTTTCCAATAGTAGTTTATCTTTTTTTCAGTTCAGATCGACTATTTACGAAAAATGACACTTTTTGGAGTCTTCTTTTGTCTTCGTTCAGAATCTATAAACATGAATGATGCCAAGTTAACTTTCATTGGACTCATTAAACTAAACATTAAGAGACCCTCTTTTGGGAATGAACCCCTCCTTTCTCAGGTTCGTAAAATGTATGAGAATGGACTTGTCTTCAGATGAGCTACAATGAGTGTTTGTTACACTCTTTGGACTCGTAAAAAAAAGAGAGGCATTTATCAATCATGATGGGAAAATTAAGGGAAGGGAATCAATTCATTTTGTAAATAAAATGGCATTTGTTAGTCACCTTTGAACATGGGACTTGTCTACATTTCATTCAGTCAATTGGGTATTCAACTTATCTTTGAATCGATCCACTTTCATGACTCATGTCACTCCTTTGAGTCTTTCAAAGAATGCACTGTCCAATGTCGTATTTTGTTCCGCCTCATTGAGTCAATGCTGCCAAGTCTTTTGTCGTGTCGTTCGATGTTCAAAGGGAATTTCGAAAGTTTACCTCTAAATTCAAAACATCCTTTGTGTCAACAACGTTTGAGTCAGTCCTATCACTAGTACAAAATGAGGAATTAGCTACTAGGTGACTGTAGAAGGAGCAAGTCGACATAAGTTGACTTGAACGAAGACCGACTTAGTCGATCAGCCGACTAAGTCGAGAGACCGACTACGTCGGTCGGCTGAGTAAACATAGTAGTTAGTCTGTTAACTAATAGTCGTGTCGGTTCGGTGAACCGACAGGTAGTTATGAATGTAACTGTTTGTAACCTGTATATTAGGCTGTTGAGCCACTCAAGAACGCAGTTCAGTTCTTGGTTTTTGTATGATCTATTGGGAATAATATAATCTGTTCTTCTTATCAGTTCTTGTCTCTTGTATCTGTGAATATTCTTTGTATTTTAGTATGTATTATTGGTAACTTTATGTGATCTGAGAGATTACAACATTGGTTCCGTTGCCGGGAGTACATAACTGGAATATAGGCTCACATATGATACCAGAGCAGGAGATCAAGGACTGGTGGGAACGAAAACTTGCTAACTACCTACAAAATTACGCAAGGAGGAACAGATTGACAGTCGCAGAAGCAAAAGCCCGATTTTTCACTGAAACTCATGAAAAATTTGTCGAATCCGTGCCCCACCTACTGAAGCAGCTTTTGGATGAGAAAGCCGGACGACGCTAACGAAGCACAGTTACTCCAGACACTGATCCGAGGAGGACGTACGAATCTCTCAGAGTGGTTCGAAAAGATAGCCGACGACTTCTGCGAGGAACAAGCCGTCGAAGACAGGACTTCTGTGGAAA
>LPNX010974159.1:0-15187 GCA_001517045.1 Pseudotsuga menziesii
GTAAGGTACGGATGGTAGCCCATTTTGCTGTAGGAGAAAATGTTTCTTCATAGTAAATTCCTTCTTTCTGTGCATAGCCTTTTGCTACAAGCCTCGCTTTGTGCTTATCAAGTGAGCCATCTGATCTGTATTTGTTCTTGTACACCCACTTGTAGCCAATTGGTTTGGTTCCAATTGGAGGGTCAACCAGCTTCCAAGTTCCATTCTTTATGAGTGCATCATACTCATTTTGCATAGCTTCTTTCTACTCAGCTCGAGTAGAAGCTTCTTCAAAGGAAGTTGGTTCAAAGTTAGCAGATAAATTAAATTCACAATCAAATCATACATCCATGTCATCACCTGAATTATCTGCTCCTCCTCCATCTTCATGTCTTTTCAAACTTCTCGTTCCTGTCTTTCCAACTTCATCTGGATGGACACTTTCAAGTGTCTTTGTGGATAATTTAGGAATATTCCGTGATGGTCCTGGTTGATCAGCTGGTGGAGCTTCATCATTGATTGAGATTCTTTCAATTCTCTCAATAACATCATCCAGTTGAACCTCTTGTTCAAGTGAAGTAGCAAGAACTTCTTCATGTGGGGGAGTTGGTGCTTCATATGGAAATTCCAAAGGTTGATCCATAATAGGAATCCCCCCTTCAAGATTTGGAATTTCATATTCATTTTCATAATAGTTCTTTGGATGAGGATAATTTTCCAGATGATCAAGCTGTCTCTCAATGGACTGGTCATTTTTATTAGTTTCAAGAAAAATGACATCTCTGGAAATAACAAATTTCTTGTTTACCTCATCATACAAATGGTATGCCTTGGAGTATTCTTTGTACCCCCAAAAAATGCACTTTCTGCTTCGAGCACCAAGCGTGTTTCTTTGCTCCTTCGGAATCAAGGCATAACAAGTGGAACCAAAAACTCTGAGATGCCTGACTGAAGGGAGATGGCCAAACCACATTTCATGTGGAGTCTTGTTATCAAGTGCATTTGATGGACTTCTATTTCTCAAATATGCTGCACATTTTAATGCATCACCCCAAAACATTAGTTTTACATTCTTGAAAAACATCATTGACCGAACCATATTCATTATGGTTCTATTCATTCTTTCTGCTACACTGTTTTGTTGAGGATTGTAGGGAACGGTGGTCTGATGTGCAATTCCATGTTGACGAAGATAAGCTTCAAAAGCATTTGAAGTGTATTCTTTTCCATTATCAGTACGAAGTGTACCAATTTTTTATTGTGCTTGTTTTTCAATCAATGCATGAAACTCTTTGAATGTTTGAAATGCTTCTGATTTTGTCTTTAAACAGTATGTCCAACACATTCTTGAGTAGTCATCAACAAATGTCATAAAATACTTGTTCCCATTTGCTAAAGGAGTTGGCATTGGGCCACACAAATCAGAATGCACTAGTTCTAATTTCCTACTTGCTCTGAAATTAGATTCATGGAATGGAAGCTTACTATGTTTCCCTAAAATAATGCATCACATTTATTCTTCTCTTTAGGAATGGTGAGCAAGCCAAATACACCATTCTTTCTCAACAAATGAAGATTGTTATAATTTAGATGACCAAATTTTGCATGCCACAATGAACTAGATGACATATTACCTTCTCCATGCTGAGAGAGGTAGGCATAGTTCTGAAATCTTGCGGATGAACCCTTGAGATTCAGCAGCTTCCCATCTTCATATCCAGTCATGATGACTTGGTTGTCAGAGGAATTTCTTATTTCAACGATTCCATCAAACATGTGGATGGAATGGCCTTGCTGTCGAATCTCCACCAAGGATAACAGGCTTCTCTGCAACTCTGGAAAATAGAGAACGTTCTTCAACAAGAAATCAGGGAATCCAGGCATCTTCAGTCGAATGGTGCCCATTCCCTTTGGTTTAATACTAGACTTATCTACAAAGTAAACTACGCCATCTATTGTTTCACTCAGTTCTTCAAAACAGTCTTTTCTAAATGTCATGTGTGATGTTGCACCAGTATCAAGCAGCCAACAATCTTTATAAGATGAGAGAGAAGTCATTTCATTAAATCCAAGATTACAATGTGCAACAATACAAGAATCAAAAGATTTACTAGCATCTTGGTCATTAGGGTTTGCCAGGGATATACACACAGATAAAAAATATACAGCAACAATGAAAACTGAATGGAGATCGTGGTTAAAACTTAGGGTTAGGCTCTTCATTATACATCAAATGTATGAGCAGAAAACGCAGGAAGGAGGAGTAACGCATGCAAGCAGGAGAGACTGGCAGGCAGCTCTGAAAGAGCAGACTGGTAGGCAGAATGCCAGGGATGAAATGTAGCAGGCAGGAGTTACGGCAGGCAGGTAGCCAAGCTCTGATACCACTTGTTGGTAATAACTCCCGATTCAATTATTATTCCAATGCAAATGCCTATATTTATACAAATCACTTGGCGGTTGGGTTTCACCTTCCGCTCAGCCTGTTTGGCTTCCTACTAATTATTTATTTATTTATTTACATTATATAACCCTAACGGATTATATTCTTACAGGAAAACACCAATAAAGAAATTAAAGAACTAGAATATTCCTCACATATGGTGGCTTAACCGTACAAATTAGAGAAATAATAAGATATATAGAGATAAACAATGCATGAAACATGAAATTATGTTGCAAATTAATTGATCAAACCAAATAGACAAGAGAAATGCCATAGCAATAGAAATAGATATTATATTATGATAATCACTTTAGGAAGTGATGTTCATGTTCCTCTTAAGTTTGGGCGTCCTTCCATTTTAGTAGACCTCTCAAAAAATAGTTCTCAACAATAGTCTCTTATCTCTTTAAATGGGATTTCAATATCCCAAAACCCTAACTTCTTGATCTGGTTAGTATTTAATGAACTGTAGCAACTACCTAGTGGGCCTTAATTAACATAGTGACCCTTTTTACATTAATGTTCTAGTACTAACTACTTATACTTATTCAAAGGTTATGGCCTCTTACATAATATGACTAACTACTAAAGTAAGGTATTTTTGGTGGGACAATAAAATGCCCCCCCTTCAAAAGCATCATTTTCCTCAATGTTAAAGATGAGGAAATTACTGCAGAATCCCTTTAGGTACTCTTCTGCTACATATGGATAATTGGAGAGAATATCCATGGATTTTGTGGGTGGTATGAAAACCACTAGGAAGGGACATGATTATTTATTTGTGGTAATTGACATATTCAAGAAGATGTGCATTCTCATGCCTTGTAAAAATAACATCATAGTACATGTAGCAGTAAACATGTTCTATGAACACGTCTAGGTGCACATTGGGATGCCAAGGAGCATCTTCTTAGACATGGATACTATATTTCTTAGTGCCTTTTGAGCTGCACTTTGGGAGAAGACTGACACTAAGTTGAAAAGGTCCAACAGTCTATCCACAGATGAATGGGTAGATATAAGTAGTCAATAGGACTTTGGTGCAACTTTTGAGGGGTTACAATCATAAAAAAACCAAAGAATTAGGATGGAAAATATAGTCTACATCCAACACTCTTATAACAAAGCAATCCACACTTCCATTCGTAATAGTCCCCTTTTGAAACTTGTTTTGGATATCTTCCACCTTCACACTCTAGATGCCGTTTATGGACAACGAGCGGAAGTGAGGGAAGCCACTACTGGTGAAGAATTAAGAGCCAAAAAATTCATTAAGTTTAGGAAAGTTCATTTGCAAGTACAACGGACATTAAAGAAGTCATAGTAAAAATACAAGGTAAGACATGACCAACACAAGGTTGAGAAAATGTTCAAGGTGGGAGACATATTTTGGTTGCAATTGAATAAGGAAAGACTACAATTTCATGGTAAGAATATCAAGGAATTACAATATGGTCCTTTTGAAGTGTTAGAGAAGGTAGGAAATAATTCCTCGAGACTCATTTTATCCCCATATATGCACATTTACTCAGTAGTTAATGTGTAAAATCTGAGTCTCTATGGATATTCCATGTTGGACCAAGACCCTAAGCACGTATTACCTTCTATATATGACTTAGCACAAAAAGATAAGGAAAATTTAGTACAAGACACAGTTTTTTAGAAGAAGTCCAAAACAACCAAGTGAGGATAATATGAACTCTAGAAAGTGGGATTAAAAGGAAAAAACCCATGTAAGGCTAAAAATTACTCCAAGGAGAAGGTAGAGTAAACATTTCTTCACCTCATTAAATAAAATATTTTGGGGATCCCAGTGGGTTAGCTCAAGTGGTTAAGAGATGTTTCTTAAAGCAGGAGGTCTCATGGTCAAATCCTCTAGTTGGATGTTGATAGAAATCATACTATGAGGGATACATTGTCATGTACCCATATCAATAGCACTATGGAGGAACCACTAACCCATTACATTCCCGTGAGTCCTAGTGGAAAAAAAATAGTTATTAAGGAGTTATGTTTTGGCCAATTTACTTATGTAATTAAATAAATGATGGTGAACCACAATTTTTCTATATTAAATATTTCTAATAAATGTTTATGAGTTTTCAATGGACTAGGTGTCTCAATATGGAGCATAGTAAGAGATAAGGAAGGTGAGTTTCCATCCTCTATAAAAATTAGGAAAGAAAGCAGGAAAACGCATAAACAATAGTGAAAATTAGGAAAAGCAGGAAAGCAACACAAAGTAAGAAATCATAAGTTTCTAAAATTTTGGGCTCAAGAAGGAATGGTAAAATAAAAAAAGCAATCAAAGTCTTTAGGAAATATTTAGAGGCTAATTTTATGCGATGAGGGTGTATTCATGGAGGCAAGTGATTCCATATGGAGGTGCAACTTGCCAAAGAAGCCACCACTCTTCACAAATTCAAATTTCAAAACAAGAAAGGATCTATAATGAAGGAAAAATCTAGAAAGGGTTAGTAAAAGGAGTATGAGAGCATCACTAAAGAATATTTTTTCATTTTGAGTTTTGAGGATTTATCTTGAGAGCTCTATTCGTCTCATAAACTTGGGTGATTTGCCCCTTTGCATTCATTGATCCAACTGAGGAATTGAGAGATTCTTCTGTTGGATTTTGAGGAAAAGGACATCCAGTTCTTTTCATGAAGGTTTAATGCATCCATTTAAGTATTTTTTAGGACTTATCAGAGTCTTATGGAGTACTGAAACCGAATTCTAGTTGAAGTAGTGATTTTTGCAAGGAGTCTCCAGTGCAAGTTAAAGTTTGGTGTGTGTTTGGATAAGGAGGGAACACTTGTGGTTCTTGGTAGTTGTTGTTGGATATCCTATCATTCATATATTATCCATATCAAGTTTTGGATACACTCTGGGAAGATCATCCCAATTTTGTGTCAAATTACTGCTTGGGATCCCAAGTACTGTGAAGAGAAAACCATCTCCTTGATCAACTTGTTTATGTTCTTTTCTATGTAACATTTTTGAGTTCTATGGCCACTTTCATATGCTATATAGTGTTTATGTAGCTTCTAGAGAATCCATGAATTTTTCTTAAATAAAAAGTTTCAGTGATAAGTTTACATGCTGCAGAATCTTGCATTTCCTTGGATTATTTCTCCTATGCTTGTTTGATGCTAGATTTTGACTATTTTTTTTTCTTCAGTTTTTCTGTATTAGACTATCTTTTGTTCATATGTTTTTCTTTATGAAGGTTTTTTCAAGTATACAATAAAACTTAAAACCAATCCTATCCTTTAAACCTGCAATTCGTGACCCTTGTATGTTGTTTCAGTTCGCCCGGAAGTTGAATACTTGAGTAGTCCCAGTTTCCTAATTTTCTCTCTAGCTCCCAAATTTAGCCCAAACCAAGTCTAATAATTATCCTAGTGTTTGAATTATAAGTGGGGGTTTAGATACAGACCATCCACTTCCATTCTACACCAAAATACATTGGGTTCAACATAAGTCACGAGGTCATTAGCTTGAAGCGTTTGGTTTAGCCAAGCGAGTCTTCCAAAGCGTGATTTAGCCTAGTAAATGTGTAGTTTTCAACATTGGGAGTCTATTTGGGCTGATCCATATTGTCCTTATTCCATATCACATCCTAAATAAACCACCTTTGGAAAATTTTGAGAATTCTAGTGGTGTTAGAGTCTGCAGTTTTAATTCCTAGCCCAAAACTAGTCATAGTTGAGCTAGTGTGCATCAATCTCCATTTAGGTGCATTAAAATGGTATTAGAGTAGGGTCCTCTGCACTTGTGAGCAAAAATACCAAGATCCATAAAATATTGGTTGAATAAATTATGTAGATTACATCCAAGGTTTACATCTATAAAGCTAGTTCTATTCATTGAAGTTGATGATCTTGAGCAGTATGAAGAAGAAGAAGTGATCTATATAGATGGATTCCTACCAAGAGATGAGGATGGCTACTTGTAACCAAATGTAAAATGAATACCAAAGGTCCAAACCACCAATGAATAAAATATGGTTTAACAAGGAGGATATCAGCAAGTGAAAACTTTCCTCGTCATTATCAAGAGTATCTTGCCTTGGGGAATGAAATATGCAAAGACATATCCTTCAAAGATTATTTTTATTGCATATTTGGATTTTGGCCAAAGCATGCAAATGAGGATATGCTCAAGAAAAATAGACCATTAGGAAGAGAAACGGGTTGTTCCACTACTCAGAACAGAAAAAAAGAATGAAAGGGAACAAAACGCCAAGGTTTACCCAAACAATCCATATATTGGAGTTTTATGAGATCATTCATTTTTTATTGAAGCAGAGCCAAAGCTGGTGAGGACCCAATTTGCACTAGAAAGTGCAAGGAGGAAAATGATTCACATTCCCATCCATCCACATTTATTGAGAGGAACCATGAAACACCTATTTCTTTAGGTGGTGAAGCAGAAGAAGAGGTTGATATAGAGGAGTCCTAGTCACTTGAAGGTGACTGCAATGGATAAGATAACTATGCAGAAGAAGAAATAGATGCTAAGCCTTCCAACTATTATTCAGAAATTTAATACAAAGGTGAAATAATGGAGGAATATGACACTCTGGACATGGATAGGAGAGCATTATTTAAAAGGGTGTGTAAATCTCTATTTTGGTGTCATAGAGATCGATTTAGAATGGCTTGATGCAAGAAAAGTTTTCTGTAAGCATGAAAAAAAATATCTTGCAACAAATGAAGAAGATTAAGGATCAATTTATCCAACACCAGCTAATATTCACCATGTACTTGATCCAAATAAGGAAGAAGAGGATTTTTATCCTTGATCCAAATATTTGTTTTGGGTGCACAAATATTTCATCCATTACCAAAGTATTTGTGAAGACTTCATCATGCCACTTTACAGATTAATCTTCCTAACTGAATGTGATTGCATGTCCGAAAAGGCTTTGAAAATTGTACAAGATAATGGCCACTACTACCTGAAAGAAGAAGGCCTATATCTGAGGATGTTTGGAGGGACAAGGGCCCCTTCGCTTCTACTAAGATACGCCACTGATTATGTTGTTCACAAAGAAGTGGTGAGGAAACTATACATTGATGGGATTGGTAATTACATTTTTTATGAGAAAAAAAATGTATACCCCCCACTCCCTCGCTACATTGGAAGTTATAAGTTCACCAAGGTGAAGAGTGCAGTAGATTTTGTCAAGGAATTAGAGTATTTCCACTTCATAGAGATAAGTTTTCACAGGAATGACTCTGAAGACAAAATTGCCAATTATTGCGCAGCAACGGGGGTGCATTTCAAATATACAAATTAGTGGGATAAAGATGAAGAGATATTCAAAAATGCACAAAATATGACATCCATGAGGAGAAGATTTAAGCAAAAGATAAACACAGTAGGTGGAAAGGGAAAATATGTTGAGCAACTAAAGAAGCAAGAAGAGGAGGCCACAAGGAAAAGAGAAGAGGGAGCACTCAAACTTTTGGAAGAAGCAAAATAGTGGCTGGCTCAGGAGGAGGCTGTGAAAAGGAAAGTCTAAGAAGAAGCTGACAAAGAGAAAGAAGAATCTGAGAAAAGGTTAGAAAAAGAGGAAGATGCGAAAAAGAATCAGGAAGAAGATGAAAGGTTAAGACTAGAGGCAGCTGAGAAAGAAAGAGAACGGGCATAGAAAGCAGCTGAAGAACTTCGACAAAAAAAGCAAGAGGATCAAGATCATGCAATTCTGGAGCAGACTTAGCCTTATGAATATCTGATAGGATCCTCTGTCCCATCTAGCAACACAACAGAAGATAATCCAGCTCCTACATTTGGGATTGAATTAATCCCTTTCATCCCATCTGAGGAACATGTGGTACCTGATTTCAACACAATCTTCTATGACAACAAAAATAAAATAATTGTGCAAAAAACAGAAAAAAAGGTGGACAGGGGAGAAGAAAGGAGTCATGGTAACAAAGAAGACAATAGCTCATGGGACTAACAAGGACCCTAAACTATTTGCAGGGGAAAGTGCAGCAACAACCCTTTCCAATGTAGATAATGTGGACAGAATAGTGTATGATTTAGAGGAACAAAAGAAAATGTTATCCCAGATGAAAGAAACTTTGAATAAGGAACGAGGGGAAGGTCAGAATCTAAAAAGGAAGCATGCAGACATTCTTAGTGAGATTGAGAAATCAAAAGAGGCTTGTCAAATTTTACAATCTGACAAGGATCCTCTAATATTGTCAGTAAACATCATGGAGGGAGAAAAGAAAGACCTTGAGAAGCAAGTGGAGGAAGCAGAATATAAAGGAGATGAAACAAACAAGAAAATACAAGAGCTATAAGCTCAGAATGTTTTACTGGGAGAAAAACTTCAAGAGGCAAAGGAGAAACATGTGGACATCACTCCATTCTGGAACCTAGCTTCGATGCTACAAAAAGAGATAAATCAAGTTTTTTTAGCCTTGCAGGGGAGATGTATAGAGTTAAACAAATTGAGGATAGATTGAAAGAGCTAGAATTCAATTCAACACAATTCTGGAGAATGTTATTGGATGTAGTAGGACTTGTAAAGAATCAGTTAGCATGGATAGAAACCCATTCAACCTTTCCAGCTAACACGCCTCAGAAAGCTGCAGGTAGTCTTAAAATGGAGTTATCCATACTAAAATTTGGTTGTAGAATGGTGGTTAAATTAAACACCGCAATTGAGAAAACTATTGAGAAATGTAATGAATTTTACAAAGGCATACATCTGGTTCACAATCAGTGCATGATTCTAACAGACTCCCTAGATCAAGTGTTCCCAGTCAAGGAAGAACATCTGAATAATTTGCAAGAGCGGTTGCAAAAGAGAGAGAAAAGCATATCCAGGGTTGAAGCTGTTAGAGAAGAAGACATCAAGTTGTGGATTATACAAGCATCAGGTCACAAAATTAGGTTGGAAGAATCTTTGGTTCAGAGTACACCCAATATGAAGGAAATTGAATCTCAGTTGTCAAAGCATGAGGTGGCAGTGCGTGTATTGGAACCTGCAGAGTTCCAGGTCATCAATGAGCAAGCACAAGCTTGGGATGTTTTCATCAAGACACCAACTGGGCCCACTTAGTTTTGTCTTATTCAAAATTGGAGTGTTATTTAATATTTTTTATTTATTCTAAGTACTTGCACTAAAAGACAAAATTTTGTAAAGGAGGAGTCGAGGAATCCCAGATGTTTGGTGGCAGCTCAAGAGTCATTTTGGTTTTTGTATAAGTAGAGGTGAAGTAGATATGTAGAGGGAATTTTCCATGCTATCTTTTTGTAAAGTTTATTGTAAGAAGAACTACTTCCTTTTATAATAAAGAAGGCTATTTTTTCTACTAGAGAAGGGGATGTGAAGTTTCAAATGCATGTTGTAGATTGGTTAAATGTCAAATTGTTTCTGTTTCAGCTTATTCTACAAACTGTGAGATCATTCTGACTTATGAACTACTTCCATGTTATGAATGATTTTCTGTTATTTTATGAAACTTATGCAGTATATTATTGAGTGATGAACGTTTTAACCAACAATGAGCTATCTCTCTATTTATCTTTCTATGTGTATTCATATATTCTGAATTATGAATAGCTACCTGTAATATTATTTATACATGCTTTACAATACATTACTCATAATTAAATATAATATTGCTCCCTCGGGATAGGTTAGATAGAAATAGTTAGCTTAGCATAGTTGTTATTTGTTTATGATTTAGAAGAAAAAGGGGTAATAAGACGAGAGGTAAGAACCTGCGCATCACATTGTGAACTCTTTGATGTCTCTATCGATTGCACTTAGATTGGTAACTTGCATATCATATATAAGTAAAACAAAAAATACACTTAAACGATGGATCGGGCTGGACCTGGTAAAACAAGCTTTAACTTTTACTCGACCTATGGTAGCAGGACCACAAACCGGGCGTGTTCCCCATATCAAACAATTTCGATCTAATTGGGAATGTTTATTGGGGAGAATCCCTACTGTTGTTACCTGGGATTTTCTAGGCCTCAATAGGTCCACAGATATGCCCTCCTCTGAGATAATGTGACCCAAATAATGAATTCTATCTTTATAGAAGTCACATTTGCTAACCTATGCATACAACTTATGCCCCCTTCGCAATTTCAACATCAATCTCAAATGTTCTTCATGATATTCTTCATTCTTAGAGTAAATAAGAATGTCATCAAGGAAAACAAGAACAAACCTATCCAAGTACCTGCTGAAAACATTTTCATGAGGAACATGAATGTAGCTGGTGAATTTGTGAGACCAAATGGTACTACTAATAGCTCATAGTGTCCATACCTATTTTTGAAGGTTTTCTTATGAATATATTCATCCGTGATTGTTTCCTGATGGCCATAACTAGATCTTAAGTCAATCTTGGAAAATATCTTTACTCCTCTTATTTGATCAAAAAGGTCATCAATTCAAGGTAAAGAGTATTTATTCTTCACAGTGACTTTGTTCAACTGTCTGTAATCAATACAAAAGATGAGTGTACCATCTTTATTTTTCACAAACAGAACTGGTGCTCCCCAAGGGGACACAATTGTCTTGATAAACTTCTTCTCCAACAACTCTTGCAACTGCATATTCAGCTCTAGGAATTCTAGCGTGCTCATCCTGTAGGGTGTCTTGGACACTGGTGCTACTCTAGGAACAAGTTCAATTGTAAAATAAATGTCTCTCTTTGGAGGAACCCCTGGAATTTCATCAGGAAAAATATCCCTAAATTCCTGCAATACATGGAAGTCCTCCAACCTAGGAGTTTCATTCTTTGTTTCCTCCAAAACATGAGCTACATACAATCTGCAACCTTTCCTATAGAAATTCTTCAGCTGCATTATTGAAATCTACCTAATAGAAATCACCTTTGGAATGCCTCTTACAACCCTTAGGTTTCCTTCTTCATCCATGCACTCAAAGTTCTTGTTGTAACAATAAAGCTTTACTTTGTGTAATTCTAACCAGTCCATTCTAATGAGAATATCGTAGGAACCAAGTGGAAGAACATTAAAGTCTACATAGGTGACTAATCCATCCAAGACTAATGCAAATTTCTCTTCTACTTCACTATATTTTCTCTTAGTTCTAGTGGCTAGTTGAACTAACCATGACTTTGTATGCTTTAACTTCTTAAAGGAACAAATATCAACAATTATAGGAGTAATATATCTGTGATTAGATCCAGGGTCAATCAAAACAAAAATAGTTTGCTTAGAAATCTTACCTTCAACTTCAACAACGGTTGATTGATGATCTGCATGGCGGTCCTCTAGGGATACATAAATTCTAGGTATAGTCCTCGCTACTTGACCCACAATTTTTGCTTCTTGGATTTTGTGAGCTTTCCTTACATATCCATTCTCATATGGACAGTTCCTGTGCATATGGATTTCTTCACATCCCCAACATTGGAGTGGTTCTCTGATCTCTTTTGGGTCTCTTGGATTTTCTCCCATCATTCTGGTTGGCTTAGTCATAGCTTGTGATGGCTGCTTTTGTTGATTTCATAAGTGAGAAGGTTTAAAACCTTTCTTCCTTTAGTCAAACTTTTCCTTCTTCTTGTCCTTCAATGCCTTATGGATATCAAGTGTTCCTTTTTTCTGATCATAGCAATACTAAGCCTTCCTGATAGCCTATTCTATAGTTCTAAGTTCATCAAACTCAATTCTTTCTTTGTATGCTTAAGGTAACCCACTCAAAAAATTCTGGATTTGCACGTTATCATCCTTGATGTATCTAACATACCTCAATATCTCCAATATCTTGTTTGCATAGTCTTCCATGGTCAATTTCCCAATCTCAGCTCATATAACTCTTTAATATTGTCATCATAGTACCTGTCAGAGAGGTACTTCTGGTTGGAATACTTCTTGAACTGCTTCCACATGATCTTTCTGTCATTGATCTTCCTCACTTTATTGAGGTTCTCCCACCATATGGATTCTCTTCCATTCATATTGAAGATGGATACCTAAGCCTTATGGAGTACTGAAACCAAATTCTAGTTGAAGTAGTGATTTTTGTAAGGAGTCCCCAGTGCAAGTTAAAGTTTGGTGTGTGTTGGGATAAGGAGGGAACACTTGTGGTTCTTGGTAGTTGTTGTTGGATATCCTATTCTTCATATCTTATCCATATCAAGTGGTGGGAACACTCTGGGAATATCATCCCAAGTTTGTGTCAAATTACTGCAAGGGATCCCAAGTACTGTGAAGAGAAAACCATCTCCTTGATCAACTTGTTTATCTTCTTTTCTCTATAAAATTTTTGAGTTATATGGACACTTTCATATCTGATATATAGTGTTTATGAAGCTTCTTGAGAAGCCATGAATTTTTCTTAAATAAAAAGTTTCAATGATAAATTTACATGTTGTAGAATCTTGCATTTCCTTGGATTATTTCTCTGATGCTTGTTTGATGCTAGATTTTGACAATTTGTTTTTTCAGTTTTTCTGTATTAGACTATCTTTTGTTCATATGTTCTTGGTTATGAAGGTTGTTTCGAGTATACAATAAAAATTAAAATCAATCCCATCCTTTAAACCTATAATTCGTGACCCTTTTATGTTGTTTGAGTTCGCTTGAAAGTTGACTAGTTGAGTAGTTCCAGTTTCCTAATTTTCTCTCTAGCTCCCAAATTTAGCCCAAACCAAATCTAGTATTTTATCCTAGTGTCTGAATAATAGGTGGGGGTTTAGATACAGGCCATCCACTTCCATTCTACACCAAAATACATTGGGTTCAACATAAGTCATGGGGTCATTAGCTTGAAGCCTTTGGTTTAGCCAAAGGAGTCTTCCAAATCGTTATTTATCCTAGTAAATGTGTAGTTGTCAACATTGGGAGTCTATTTAGGATGGTCCATATTTTCCTTATTCCATATCATATCCTAAATAAAACACCTTTGGAAAATTTTGGGACTTCTAGTGGAGTTAGAGTCTGTAGTTTTAATTACTAGCCCAAAACTAGTCATAGTTGAGCTAGTGTGCATGAATCTCTATTTAGGTGCATTAAAATGGTATTAGAGCAGGGTCCTCTTCACTTGTGAGCAACAATACCAAGATCCATAAAATATTGGTTGAATAAATTATTTAGATTACATCTAAAGTTTTGTTGGGGCGCGTACCCTAAGGATTATTAGTTCTGGTAACTTCGCGGCTATTGGTAAGCGGAGTTACGGGTCAAAATAGTCTTAGGGGTGTCAGGGTAAGTCAAAACCCCTTTTTGTAATAAACCCATGGTTTAAATCCAGGGTTTAGGGTTTTTGGGTGCCCATGGTTTGAAGCCATGGTTTTGTAATAGCGCGATGTATAAATAGGTATTTTTGTAAATAAGAAAAAGTTAGGTTTTATGATGTAAGAAAGAATAAGGCGAAGCTAAGGTTGATTTTGTAAGGAAAGGTTAAGTCCCAGCTGTGTGCGTGGATGACCCTTGCAGCTGTGTGCGCAGAGGGTTTTTGTAAGAAGAGAAAGAAAGATCTGCAGCTGTGTGCGCAGAGGCCTACTGCTGTGTGCGCGGCTGTTAAGAACTGAAGGGATCTGCAGCTGAGTGCGCAGATCAAACTGTGGTTTTGTAGCAAGTTGAATAAAACACAGTTTGTGGACGTAGCCCCTACATTGGGGGTGAACCACGTTATATTTGGTGTCGTGGTTTATTGTGTTGTTTCTATTTCTGTTATTCTTGTGCATTAAAACTGTATACATCTGATAACATAGATCACTGCTAGTAATAAAGCTTCGCTGTGAATTCCCTGTAGTGGGTTAAGCAAGTCACGGTTATTTATCTGTCTGCGAAGTTATATATCCATAAGCGAATGATAAAGTTGTGTAACTGTTGATTGATAAGTTTATTAAAGGCTAAGGTACAGTAATACCCCTCTCTTCTTGCAGAAACCTGATTCTGTGGCACCCCATTGCTGTTTCGGGTGAGATTGCAACCTACGCACAGGTTGTTGCCGAAAGGGCCAACACAGTGGGTCTTTTGTTGGTGCGACGCAAAAGGATTAAACCCGGGTCTGCCCTATTTCCCAACAAATTGGTTCCGTTGCCGGTTGAACTCAGTACCTGCTCAAGAGGGGTTTACATTGTACCTCAGGGGCTATGTTCTAAAGGCCCTCTGTGAAGGAAATCGGGGATTGGTTTGCTGAGACTTGTCTGAAATTCGCGCAGCAAGAGAATACGAATCCGTGTCGAAGCGCAAGTGACTTTTTACAAAGGTATGTTTTTTGTGATGCTTATGAAATTTTCTTTGGTAGTTTCCACATAGAGTTGCACCAGTGGTTGTCTAGGTTAACAGAGAGGAGGACAAACTTTCAAGCTCGAAGGATTCCTGTGTGGACCCCCGCAAGGGTCAATCTTGTGCAACACGTGAACAATGAGGTATCCCGCGCTGTCGATTTCTGGACGATGCGAACGTTGGAAGCCTTCGTGACAGAGTTTGCCATTGACACAAGCACTTCTTTCAGCGAAGCTGAACGGCAGTTTTTCAAAGGCCCCCGTGGTAAGTTTTTAAATTCCTTAAGCTTGAAGATTAAAATACTATTGGTTGAAAAGGGTATATTATTATTTGAATCAGACTGCTAGTTTAGTAGTACTAACATATGTTTGCAAGTGAGAATATTTTCGACGCGCAAAGTGGGTTGCCGTGAAGTGAGCAAAGGTACAAAAGAGATTTTGAGTCTTACTCCTCAGGACAGACCACCGCACTTCCCCCTGTAAACCCTCCACAGCCAGACCCTGAAGAAAACCCTTC
>LPNX010974159.1:15391-35077 GCA_001517045.1 Pseudotsuga menziesii
TCATCACTGAACTCAAAGAGATTCAACAGCGGCGCGGCGAATCCATGTGGGACTTTGACCAGAGATTCAAAGTTCTATTAGAACAAGTCAGCTTCACCATTAGTCCTGCGCAGCACAAGGAATGGTTTATCGCAGCGTTATTGCCGCATATCAGAACTCCGCTCATGCAACAGAAGGTTGCTAACCAGGAAGAGGCTCTGGAAATCGCAATGAAGCTAGAGACCACTCCCATCGGAGACGATTCTGGTATTTCTCAAATCCAAGCGCAGCTGGCAGCGATGGCCCTGGAGCTTCGTGACATGAAGAAAGCTAAAACCAGTCGAGAGGAGATCTGGTGTACGCAATGTCGGTCCGAGGGTCACGATAGGGACCAGTGCCCCGTGGTCAGAACATACCTAAATATGGGCACGCCCAACCAATTCAATGCCGGTGTTCTATATTGTGAGATTTGCCGAACCTCTGGCCAGCATCGCCCTGAGCACTACCGTCTTCTTCAGAGATATGTTCAAGTTCCCAAAAACCCCTACTGCCAGTTCTGTAAGTCCTTAGGGCATAATGAAGAAGAGTGTCGTAGCTATGACCTTATGCGAGAGCGCACCTCTGACGCCTACCGAGTCCACAATGAAGCCCAGAATAATGATGGCTATGGTTACCATGGCGGCGCCTCCGGAAGGGGTGCTTTTGGCGGTCACGGCCGTGGTGGGATGATCGGAAGAGGTAGAGGCCAGGTTGTGTGTTACAATTGTAACCAAGTTGGTCACTTGGCTCGCGACTGTCGGAACCCCACTACGACCTGTCAGTATTGCCGTGCAGTGGACCATGTGATTGAACAATGCCCCCAGCTCCTCGCAAAGATTCAGGAAAACAATCATGGCCCTACCCCAAATATTTAGTTGATTTCCGTTGAGCAAAGACCTACCCCAGCCCTCAATGAGGTCACCCGGAGTGGAGCTACGATGCATACTCAAGATTCTCCAAAGCAACCTGTCGCGGTGTGCGCACGTAAGGCCTCCGAGAAAGTCCCAACCCTTGACCCTGTGAAGGATCAAGCACTAGTCTAGGAGGCCCAGTGCGATATTGTTGACCCTGGCACCGTAGAAGTACCTGCGCGGCAACCTCAGCAGGCTTCGTAGCCACAAGAGGCCTCGACAGATAAAGTAAGTACACTATCCTCTTTCTTGCAAAGCTGTATGAAACTCTTGTGGAATCAGAACGCTCTAAAAGAGCTACAAAAAGTTCTTGCTGTCACAGACCCTCAGAGAGGAATTAATCAGGAGAAAAATGTTAGTCGTGTCCGAAGAACGGGAAGGGAAATTAGATTGAACGTTCAGATAGGAGAATACGATATGACTGATGTAATTTTGGATCTTGGATCAGATGTTAATGTCCTACCCAAGCAGACCTGGGGACAAATGGGAAAGCCTTCCCTGGTTTGGTCACCTATACAACTGCGACTAGCTAACCAGCAAAGGATTGTACCGCTAGGGAGACTTCTTAGTGTTCCAATCGACATCGATGGGGTCAGTACTCTAGCAGATTTTGAAGTTATTGAGATCATTGATGACAGCAACCCTTATCCAGCCCTGTTGGGAATTGAGTGGGCCATGGCCAATGCTGCAATCATCAACCTTAAGAGGAGACAGATGACCTTCGAAGGAAATGGTCTGCGCGTTATTATACCCCTCGACCCATCCCAAGGAGAAAGATATACAGAACCACTCATAGATGAAGGGGAGCAGGATACTCTAGACCACATCTACAACATCACAGCCAAGGACACAGATTATGTCGAGCCTGATGATGATGGTGTAATGGATTGGCAATGTGATAGCTCCTGCATGTCTGATTCAGATGATGGTCTGGAGAATTGGCAGAATCGACTGTACGAGCTACATGGCCATAGATGCGCATAGATCACTCAGTCTCTTAGATGCCTTAGTGCACAACCTAGAGAGTTGCCTGCATATGTTGGGATGACAGACCCTAGAGAATTTATTGCACCTATGTCAGAACGAGTACCTCAGTCACAAAACACCCAAAGTCTGGAAATAGCACTAGAAGCTACAGCAGCATGGGGGACCGATCCTACAAATCCTCACCCCAGTCGGGGAACCTACCAGAAATTCCTGCGCCCCAGATTCATAAGCCAAGCTCAAGAGGTGCGAAGTAAGTTCAAGGGGCCGAATAGCCTTCAGGGACATTTGAGGCAGAACTATACAGCAAGGGAAAACACACCTCGCAAGAAGTGGGTGCATAAGTTCGTGCATATCTTGGACCCTATAGCGAAAAATGGGCATATGGAGGTTGAGCTCCGCCACGGTACTGTAAGTAGGGATGATCTTGTTGATGGCTTTTTTATCACATTTTCTATTAACAAAAGTTGTCCTGTTTTAGATATAGCTTTCCGATCAAACCACGACAAGGAAAATGATGAACACCCAGGAATTGAATACCACGCCAAGGGGCAGAGCCAAGACGCCAGTCCCTCAAACCTAATAGTCCAGTTGCAGATATTACTAGGTCGGGTCGAAGGGCACTATTGTGCCGAGGTTGCTTATTGCCCTGAAGCTTCAACCATGATTCTGCCGAGGCCCAAAAACATAGCGAGGCTCAAAATACGACCGTTGGGAAGCAGCTAATTTGGCGGTGGCAGACTTTTAATTGCTTTAAATGACTGTACTAAGACCAGTACCGGCAATCGCGCTCCACATGGACAAGATTTTCGTCAGACTTGGTGCCTTCAATGCACTGTCCTGCCCGATGTGATTGATGGCATGTATAAGAAGATGCCTAAGTTAGGGAAAATTGCATCCTGCATTTCTTCAAGATTTCTGAGTGAACCCATGACCACCGAACGTGAGATTGACACTTTGGTCAGAGAATTTGAGCAAGAGGGTCTAATCACCTGCTCTAATCGGCCGCTTGCCCTAGCTGACAGTGAAGAAACTCCCCCAGCACCACCATGACCAATGCAGACATGATCTACCAGGAAAAAGTCTAGAACTGAAGTTCGCACCAAGCGCAACCAAGACCGGCAGCGGCAAACACGACAAACACCAGCAGCTCATCCTATGGAGCCCTCTGGTTCCGCACAGGCCCCGGCCAGGGAAAGGGAGAATATTCCACCACCACGGCCACCATATCTACCACCTATTCACCCAGGTACCGCGTTACCCCGTCGAACAAAGCAATTTACATTAGCCACACCCTCGCTGCCATAGGGAGTGCAGTTGATAGGAAGTATGACAGGGAAGATTGATCGGCTTAAGTACAGTGATCATGACACCAATGACCATGGCAAGTTTCCACAGTTTGAACCAGCAGAATACTTGCACCGCGTCAAGTACCCGGATCATAGGGTCACACTATTGGAAGTGCAACCATGGGCTACGGGCCTGGACAAAGCTGGCCTACTCAAGATACTTAACATTCCCCATTTCGGTCGCGGCATACATGTGACTGTAGCGGCCAAGCAGTGACTAGCGCTGGTGCATGAAGGCTATTTATGGATAGGGGACCAGCAAATTCCTATTGACGCCACCCTCATCCATAAGATCACAGGTTTACCCATGGCAGGACCTGATCCGAGAACTGAATTTCCGTCCAAACATGACGATACAAAGCTCGCGCAAACCATGAAAGAGCGGTTTGGCCTGACAAAAGGGAAATGGGGGTATCACACTTCCGTGATTCAAGAGCAGCCCATTCGATTTGCACCTGAACTCTTAGCCTGCAAACTCATACAAAAATGCAGGCCAACTGAAGTACCTACTCCGGTTATCCGGATTGCTATGAACTGCGCTGAGGGGTATACTTATAATTGGGCCGAATATCTTGCGAAGGAGTTTCTGTAGGATGCCCGCAATGTGCAAGAAAAAGGTAGACCTTTTCATTATTCCTAGCTTTTAATCCTTATTGCATTAGTTGGGTGGAAAGAACCCACTAAAGCCCAGTTTGTAGAATTAAACCTCGGCACGCCAGGGGCCACAAGGTATGCCTCCCTATGGATATCCTCAGATAAGGAAGCTCAGCAGATGACGAACACTGTGTTCATCTTCTATGCTATGAGTATTCACTATGAGATTATGCGAACACCTCGACTTACCAACGAAGTGTTCTCTCAATACGAGGGCGTCGCGCACTTTAGTGCCGATATGCATCATGTTTTCATTCAAGCTCGTGCAGATCCACAACGGCAATGCTTCAAATTACCATATGTAGTCACTGAACCAGATATCAAGCGGATAGTTCAGCACTGGCTGGCCGAATGGCTGAAAGATTTAGGGAAAAAACCCTCTATTCTGGTTCCCCCAGCTACCAATATTGGCGCAGGTACTAGTCAGGCGCAGCACCAAAGCCCATTGGAAGATAGCGAAGACCTAAGTGATTCGCAGATGGATGACGACGACCAGGGTGGAGATGGCGAACAGGATGAAAAGGATGAACAGGATGAGGAGTTGGTCAAGACCATATCAGATCCTAACCCACCAACGAAGCGCAAGTCACCAGAAGTAGCCGAGGTAACCAAGCCACAGTCCCGCAAAAAGGAAAAAGCATCGAAGGACAAAGATATTGAGGAAGAAGCCACTGTCACGCTGGATGCACTAGAGCAAGCTCTAGAACAGTCTACGACAGCGGTTACTAAAAAATGGTCAGAGTTTGCGGAACTACATCTTGTCGGGCTCTCAAGTATCGCAAACATGGTATCGGAGCTAAAAGAGCTAGCAGCAAAATTAGCCCACAGTACTGCGACAAGTAGCACTACAGCACCCACGTAGCAGGATATTAGGCAATGGCCACCCAGAGATCACCAGGGACAGGTATCAAGCGCAACTCTGATACAGCCTGACACAGATTCCCGACCCCAGACAGATATAACCGCGGGGCTTGATTATACAAAGATGTCTATGTCAGAGTTGCACCTCTGCCAGCTTGCGATTACAAAGGAGATCCATGCCCGAACCCAATTGTCCCAAATCCAATTGGAAGACACCATCAAACAAAACAAAACCTTTGCAGCACGCCTAGAAGAAATCGCACAACAGAAGAAAGAGGTTGAACATACAACAACTACGTTGATGCGAGCATTGGACGAGGCATGTCGGAGTCTTTCTGACTCCGACATACAGGGAGTAGAGGAACCAGAGCAGAGAATCGCTAAGCTGAGAGACTATGCCCAGCAGTCCCGCAGCGAGGTTGAAAGGATGGAGATAGAACACCAGCACCAGATTGCAGAACTTCAACTGCGCATTCCTCCTGAGACTCCACCAGAGGTCTGAGAACAGCGCCAACAGGACATCAAGGCTTCAGCATCAAAAATATCAGATAATGGGCGAACCTACAGGACTATCCAGATGTAGGTAAGATCCAGGAAACCATCAAGTTGCGCCAGGATGAATTAGATGCAGTCAGAATAGAAATCAAGACGCTACCACCTATGCAGAAGATGGCTAAAGTGAAGTGCAGCAAGGAACTTCAGTAGGAAATCAAGTCCTGCAGGACGAAGGTAACGCTGCTGGAGAATGCGTTACAGCCCCTGGTTGATGAAGCATTAGAATTGAGCAATACTGCGGAAAGCCAGCTCAAACTTTTGAAGACCTATGACACTTATGCGCAGGAAAGGGCTGACACAGACTCATCTTCAGTATTACAGGAATTGGTGGAAAAGGAGAAAGCCGCTGATGATATACTACACAATCTCACCAGTCGCTTCCAGATCCTCGCGCAGAAGATTCTCCTACCAGAGTCCTCGCAGAGTGTCCCGGGACGGGCCACTAGTGAGTCTTAGGGGCCTGTTGGGGTGCGTACCCTAAGGATTATTAGTTCTGGTAACTTCGCGGCTGTTGGTAAGCGGAGTTACGGGTCAAAATAGTCTTAGGGGTGTCAGGGTAAGTCAAAACCCCTTTTTGTAATAAACTTGTGGTTTAAATCCAGGGTTTATGGTTTTTGGGTGCCCATGGTTTGAAGCCATGGTTTTTTAATAGCGCGATGTATAAATAGGTATTTTTGTAAATAAGAAAAAGTTAGGTTTTATGATGTAAGAAAGAATAAGGCGAAGCTAAGGTTGATTTTGTAAGGAAAGGTTAAGTCCCAGCTGTGTGCATGGACGACCTCTGCAGCTGTGTGCGCAGAGGGTTTTTGTAAGAAGAGAAAGAAAGATCTGCAGCTGTGTGCGCAGAGGCCTACTGCTGTGTGCACGACTGTTAAGGACTGAAGGGATCTGCAGCTGAGTGCGCAGATCAAACTATGGTTTTGTAGCAAGTTGAATAAAACACAGTTTGTGGACGTAGCCCCTACATTGGGGGTGAACCACGTTATATTTGGTGTCGTGGTTTATTGTGTTGTTTCTATTTCTGTTATTCTTGTGCATTAAAACTGTATACATCTGATAACATAGATCACTGCTAGTAATAAAGCTTCGCTGTGAATTCCCTGTAGTGGGTTAAGCAAGTCACGGTTATTTATCTGTCTGCGAAGTTATATATATATAAGTGAATGATAAAGTTGTGTAACTGTTGATTGATAAGTTTATTAAAGGCTAAGGTATAGTAATACCCCTCTCTGCTTGTAGAAACCTGATTCTGCGGCACGCCATTGCTGTTTCGAGTGAGACTGCAACCTGTGAGCAGGTTGTTGCCGAAAGGGCCAACACGGTGGGTCTTTTGTTGGTGCGACACAAAAGGATTAAACCCGGGTCTGCCCTATTTCCCAACAAGTTTACATCTATAAAGCTAGTTCCAGTCATTGAAGTTGATGATCTTGAGCAGTATGAAGAAGAAGAAGTGGTCTATATAGATGGATTCCTACCAAGAGATGAGGATGGTTACTTGTAATCAAATGTAAAATGAATACCAATGGTCCAAACCACCAATGAATAAAATATGGTTTAACAAGGAGGATATCAGCAAGTCAAAACTTTCCTCATCTTTATCAAGAATATCTTGCCTTGGGGAATGAAACATGCAAAGACATATCCTTCAAAGATTATTTTTATTGCATATTTGGATTTTGGCCAAAGTGTGCAAATGAGGATATGCTCAAGAAAAATAGACAATTAGGAAGATAAACGGGTTGTTCCACTACTCAGAATAGAAAAGAAGAAGGAAAGGGAACAAAAGACCAAGGTTTACCCAAACCCTCCATATATTGGAGTTTTATGAGATCATTTGGTTTTTATTGAAGCAGAGCCAAAGCTGGCGAGGACCCAATTTGCGCTAGCAAATGGAAGGAGGAAAATGATTCACATTCCTATCCATCCACAATTATTGAGAGGAACCATGAAACAACTATTTCTTTAGGTGGTGAAGCAAAAGAAGAGGTCGATATAGAGGAGTGCTAGTCACTAGAAGGTGACTGCAATGGATAAGATAACTATGCAAAAGAAGAACTAGATACTAAGCCTTCCAACTATTATTCAAAAGTCTAATGCAAAGGTGAAAGAATGGAGGAATATGACACTCTAGACATGGATAGGAGAGCATTCCTTAAAGGGTGTGCAAGTCTCTATTTTGGTGTCATAGAGATCGATTTAGAATGGCTTGATGCAGAAAAAGTTTTCTGTAAGCATGAAAAAGAAGATCTGGCAACAAATGAAGAATATTAAGGATCAATTTATCCAACGGCAGCTGAGATTCACCATGTAGTTGATCCAAATAAGGAAGAAGAATATTTTTATCCCGCATATCAGTTGTTTTGGGCACACAAATATTTCATTCATTACCAAAGTATTTGTGAAGAATTCATCATGCCACTTTATATATTAATCTTCCTGAATGAATGTGATTGCATGTCCGAAACGGCTTTGAAAATTGTAAAAGATAATGGCCAATACTACCTGACAGAAGATGGCCTATATCTGAGGATGTTTGGCGGGACAAGGGCCCCTTCGCTTCTACCAAGATACACCACCGATTATGTTGTTCACAAAGAAATGGTGAGGCAACTATACATTGATGGGATTGGTAATTACCTTTTTTATCAGAAAAAAACTGTATACCCCCCACTCGCTTTCTACATTGGAAGTTATAAGTTCACCAAGGTGAAGAGTGCAGCATATTTTGTCAAGGAATTAGAGTATTTCCACTTCAGAGAGATAATTTTTCACAGCAATGAATATGAAGACAAAGTTGCCAATTATTGCGCAGCAGGGGGGGTGCATTTTGAATATACAAACTACTGGGATAAAGACGAAGAGATATTTAGAAATCCATGAAATATGACATCCCTGAGGAGAATATTTAAGAAAAAGATAAACACAATAGGTGGAAAGAAAAAATATGTTGAGCAACTAAAGAATCAAGAAGAGGAGGCCGCAAGGAAAAGAGAAGAGGAAGCACTCAAACTTTTGGAAGAAGCAGAACAGTGGTTGGCTCAGGAGGAGGCTGCGAAAAAGAAAGACCAAGAAGAAGTTGACAAAGAGAAAGAAGAATCTGAGAAAAGGTTAGAAGAAGAGGAAGATGTGAAAAAGAATCAGGAAGAAGAGGATCAAAAGAGGTAGGAAGAAGATGAAAGGTTAAGATTGGAGGTAGCTGACAAAGAAAGAGAACAGGCAAAGAAAGCAGCTGAAGAAATTCGATAAAAGGAGAAAGAGGAACGAGATCATGCAATTTTGGAGCAGACTTAGTCTTATGAAGATCTGATAGGATCCTCTGTCCCATCTAGCAACACCACAGAATATAATCCAGCATTGACATTTGGGATTGAACTAATCCCTTTCATCCCATCTGAGGAACATGTGGTACCTGATTTCAACACAATCTTCTATGACAACAAAAATAAAATAATTGTGCAAAAAACAGAAAAGAAGGTGGACACAGGGGAGAAGAAAGGAGTCATGGTAACGGAGAAGAAAATAGCTCATGGGACTAACAAGGACCCTAAATGCCTTGCAAGGTCAAGTGAAGCAACGGCCCTTTCCAATGTAGATAATGTGGACAGAATAGTGTATGATTTGGAGGAACAAAAGAAAAATTTATCCAAGATGAAAGAAACTTTGAATAAGGAAAAAAGGGAAGGTCAGAATCTAAAAAGGAAACATTCAAACATTCTTAGTGATATCGATAAATCAAAAGAGGCTTGACAAATTTTAAAATCTGACAAGGATGCTCTAATATTGTCAGTAAACATCATTGAGGGAGAAAAGAAAGGAGATGCAACAAACAAGAGAATAGAAGAGCTAGAAGCTCATAATCGTTTACTGGAAGAACAACTTCAAGAGGCAAAGGAGAAATATCTGGACATCACTCCATTCTGAAACCTAGCCTCAATGCTGCAGAAAAAGATAAATCAAGTTTTGCTAAGCCTTGCAAGGGATATGTATAGAGTTAAACAAATTGAGGACAGATTGAAAGAGCTAGAATTCAATTCAACACAATTTTGGAGAATGTTATCGGATGTAATAGGACTTGTAAAAAATCAGTTAGCATGGATAGAAACCCATTCAACCTTTCCAGCTAACATGCCTCAGAAATATGCAGGTAGTCTTAAAATGGAGTTAACCATACTAAAATTTGGCTGTAGAATGGCGGTTAGATTAAACACTGCCATTGAGAAGAATATTGAGAAATGTGCTGAATTTTACAAAGGTATACATCTGGTTCACAATCAGTCCATGATTCTAATGGACTCCTCGTATCAAGTGTTCCCAGTCAGGGAAGAACATTTGAAGAATTTGCAAGAGAGGCTTCAAAAGAGAGAGGAAAGCATATCCAGGCTTGAAGTTGTTAGCGAAGAAGACATCAAGTTGTGGATTATACAAGCATCAGGTCACAAAATTAAGTTGGAAGAATCTTTGGTTCTGAGTACACCTAAGATGAAGGAAATTGAATCTCAGCTGTCAAAGCATGAGGTGGTACTGCGCATATTGGAACCTGCAGAGTTCCAGGTCATCAATGAGCAAGCACAAGCTTGGGATGTTTTCGTCAAGACACCAACTGAGCCCACTTAGTTTTGTCGTATTCAAAATTGGAGTGTTATTTAATATTTTGTATTTATTCTAAGTACTTGCACTAAAAGAAAATTTTTTGTAAAGGAGGAGTCGAGGAATCCCAAATGTTTGGGGGCAGCTCAAGAGTCATTTTGGTTTTTGTATAAGTAGAGGTGAAGTAGATATGTAGAGGAAATTTTCCATGCTATCTTTTTGTAAAGTTTATTGTAAGAAGAACTACTTCCTTTTATAATAAAGAAGGCTATTTTTTCTACTGGAGAAGGGGCTGTGAAGTTTCAAATGCATGTTGTAGATTCGTTGAATGTCAAATTGGTTATGTTTCATCTTATTCTACAAACTGTGAGATCATTCCGACTTATGAATTACTTCCATGTTATGAATGATTTTATGTTATTTTATGAAACTTATGTAGTATATTGAGTGATGAACGCTTTAACCAACAACGAGCTATCTCTCTGTTTATCTTTCCATGTGTATTCATGTATTTTGAATTATGAATAGCTACCTATAATATTATTTATACATGCTTTACAATACATTAATCATAATTAAATATAATCTTGCTCCCTGGGGATAGGTTAGATAGAAATAGTTAGCTTAGCATAGTTGTCATTTGTTTATGATTTAGAAGAAAAAGGGGTAATAAGACGAGAGGTAAGAACTTGCGCATCACATTGTAAACTCGTTGATGTCTCTATCCATTGCACTTAGATTAGGCACTTGCATATCATATATAAGTAAAAAAAATACACTTAAACGATGGACTGGGATGCAACCGGTAAAACAAGCTTTAATCGTTACTCAACCTACAGTAGTGGGACCGTAAACCGGACGGGTTCCCCATATCAAACAATAGTGATCTAATTGGGAACGTTTATTGGGGAGAATCCCTACTATTGTTACCTGGGATTTTTTAGGCCTCAACAGGTCCACAGATATGCCCTCCTCTGAGATAATGTGACCGAAATAATGAATTCTATCTTTATAGAAGTCACATTTTCTAACCTTTGCATACAACTTATGCTCCCTTAGCAATTTCAACATAAATCTCAAATGTTCTTCATGATCTTCTTCATTCTTAGAGTAAAAAAGAGTGTCATCAAGGAAAATAAGAACAAACCTATCCAGGTACCTACTGAAAACATTTTTCATGAGGCACATGAATGTAGTTGGTGCATTTGTGAGACCAAATGGTACCACTACAAGCTCATAGTGTCCATACCTATTTTTGAAGGTTGTATTATGAATATACTCATCCTTGATTCTTACCCGATGGTAACCAGATCTCAATTCAATCTTGGAAAATATCTTTACTCCTCTCATTTGATCAAAAAGGTCATCAATTCGAGGTAAAGGGTATTTATTCTTCACAGTGAATTTTTTCAACTGTCTGTAATCAATACAAAACCTGAGTGTATCATCTTTATTTTTCACAAACTGAACCGGTGCTCCCCAAGGGGACACACTTGTCCTGATATACTTCTTCTCCAACAGCTCTTGCAGTTACATATTCAGCTCTAGCAATTCTGGTGTGCTCAACCTGTAGGGTGTCTTAGACACCACTGCTGCTATAGGAACAAGTTCAATTGTAAAATCAATGTCTCTCTTTGGAGGAATCCCTGGAATTTCAATAGGAAAAACATTTCTAAATTCCTGCAATACATGGAAGTCCTCCAACCTAGGAGTTTCATTCCCTGTTACCTCCAAAACATGAGCTACATACAATATGCAACCTTTCCTACAGAACTTCTTCAGTTGCATTATTGGAATATACCTAACAGAAATCACCTTTGGAATGCCTCTTACAACCCTTAGGTTTCCTTCTTCATCAATGCACTCAAATTTCTTGTTTTAACAATCAAGCTTTACTTTGTGCAATTCTAACCAGTCCATTCTAATGAGAATATCATAGGAACCAAGTGGAAGAACATTCAAGTCTACATAGGTGACTAATCAATCCAAGACTAATGGAAATTTCTCTTCTACTTCACTATATTTTCTCTTAGTTCCACTGGCTAGTTGAACTAACCATGACTTGCTATGCTTTAACTTCTTAAAGGAACAAATATCAACAATTCTAGGAGTAATATAACTCTAAGTAGATCTAGGGTCAATTAAAATAGAAACAGTTTGCTTAGCAATCTTACCTTCAACTTCAACCACAGTTGATTGATGATCTACATGGAGGTCCTCTAGCGCTGCATAAATTCTAGGTATAGTCCTCGCTACTTGACCCACAATTTCTGCTTCTTGGATTTTGTGAGCTTGCCTTACATATCCATTCTTGTATGGATAGTTCCTGCGCATATGGTTTTCTCCACATCCCCAACATTGGAGTGGTTCTATGATCTCTTTTGGGTCTCTTGGATTTTCTCCCATCACTTTGGTTGGCTTAGTCACAGCTTGTGATGGCTATTTTTGTTGATTTGTAAGTGAGAAGGTTTAAAACCTTTCTTCCTTTGGTCAAACTTTTCCTTCTTCTTGTCCTTCCATGCCTTATGGATATCAAGTGTTCCTTTGTTATGATCATAGCAATACTTAGCCTTCCTGATAGCCTCTTCTATAGTTCTAAGTTCATCAAACTCAATTCTTTCTTTGTATGCTTGAGGTAACCCACTCAAAAAATGTTGGATTTGTACGTTATCATCCGTGATGTATCTGACATACCTCAATATATCCAAGAACTTGTTTGCATATTCTTCCATGGTCATTTGTCCCAATATCAACTCATATAAGTCTTTAATATTGTCATCATAGTACCTGTCAGAGAGGTACTTCTGCTTGAAATACTTCTTGAACTGCTTCCACACTATCTTTCTGTCAATGATATTCCTCACTTTCCTGAGGTTCTCCCACCATATGGATTCTTTTCCATTCATATTGAATATGGATACCCGAGCCTTCATATTTCCTGAGTAGTCTTCAACTTGGAAATACTTCTTCATCCCAAGAAGCCAAGCTTTATCTTCTTGACTAGTCTTTATCTCACCACTAAAGGTAGGAGGCCTTTCCTTTTTGAATTCATCACGTGAACTATTCTTGTAACGCTTATTTTTCCTATTCTTGTTAGATGAATATCACAAACCGCTAGTGGATCCTTCAGAGTTAGATGATCCACTAGAATATATTTTTCTTCTTTTGGCCCTTCTCTTACTTCCTTCTGGATTTACTGCCCGATGCCCAGAGTTTATTTGTCTTTAGATGTCTGTCAAACTCTATAGCATGGATGCATTCAGCCGATTCTTCTCTTCCTAAGCTTTAACCAACCTTTCATTATCTTCTCTGTAACTTTTCATCTCCACCCTTAGGCTTCTCATGGTGGTTGCAATATATGGGGGAGTATCTTGATATCTTCTCCCAGTCAATTTTGTTTCAGCATTTCCAACTCAAACGTTTTCACCCACGACATCTGCCTTGGGCCCATAAGGGTCATGTGCATCATTCATGCTGTAGGTTCTCATGGCTAAGCCAAAACCCACTTTTCCAAATTGCTCTATGACTCTGCAAAATGTGTTAATAAACATCACTATTAGAAAATATCAAAACCTAAAAAAAACTTATCATGGAACCGATAGCTTTGAGAACTATTCACAATACCAAGACCACAATGTAATGTTGGTATCAATATAGGGAGATCTTTCCTTTTTCAACTATTAATTCTATCCCACTCAATCCCAATGTTGTAACCCACAGCTCTGATACCACAATGTAATGTTGGTATCAGAGGGTATTGTCAACTACTCAACTTGGCCCATTCAGGCCCAATGCCGCAACCCACAGCTCTTATACTATAATGTCATTTACCCATACCTCGGTCACCATGCGGAATTAAATTTTTTTATTAAAGAACCCTTGTTCTTCTTTTAATACACCGGGAACGGGATGTGAACACACTCTTTGACACTTTGAGATACCTTAATGTCCATGAACCTGGTGCCCATACACCTGATCGATATGTAGAATAATTTAAAACTTATCATTTCTTTCTCTTAAACATAGTCATGGGTCATGTTCATCTTTTAACATTCATTATCAGGATTATAAACCATTGTAACAGTTGTTCTACCCTTGAAAGATCCACTCTGTAGCCAGAAAGGTCCTTTCTGCACTGAAACCGACCTTTCCTCCTTCCGCCCTACGAAACTCAAAATCAGAAATCTGCAAAACATCACGGTGATTTCATGCCTTTACACCCTTCCTCCTTCTGTTGTGGAACTCACAAATAAAAAAACCAACAAAATGACAAAATCATTTAACCACTTCCCTCCTTCCTCCTTCCTTCCTTCTTGCCTTTCTATTGTAGAACTCAAAAATTGGAAAACCTACAATTCAATCCCTTCATTTGTTTACCTTCCACTTTACGCCTTCCTCCCTTCCACTGCGGAACTCGAAATTTGGAAAACCAACTTTCTGCCTTATCCTTTTATGGCCTTCCGCTTTCCAACCTCGGACTTTGAAAATTGGAAATCCAACGTTTCCTTAGAAATTTTGACTCTTTTTCCACTTCCACCTTCTGCCTTCTGCAGGTGGATCTCGGGGTGTGGAAAACCAACATTTTGATTTAATTCAACTTCTTTCTTCTGCCTTTCGCATTTCAGAGGTAGATTTTGGGTGCAGAAACACTTAAGTCAGATGCATTATGACTCTGTAACCAAGATTTTAGCATCCATGATAATAAGGAAATGCATTGAACATACAAGGCATAAACATATGAAAATGCAAGAACATTTAACCAACATCAAACTCTACTGAAGCATTAACAAACATTCATCATATTCAATTCATTCATAGGAAAATCTATAGCATAATATGAATAACATAGATACTTATCATGAATATGAAGTTTTCCCGCGACTATCTATGTCGTTGTAATGTTCCACACAACCATAGGCCAGTTGTGTTCATTAATCTCTCAACGCAACTGCCACCCCTGAGTTGGGCATGACTTCCACAAGGAACTAGGGAAAGAAAGACTCACACACAACCATAACACATCACACACAGTCAAGCCAACCTTCAATTGGTTTTCTCAGACTGTCTAGCCAAGCCAACAGACAGTTGGATTTATCAGGCTGCAGGCATACAAGCAAAACACTGCCAGGTTTATCGAGCTACACAACCAAGCCAGCTAATAGTTGGGTTTATAAGAATGCACACAGTCAAGCCAACATTCACAATAAGGACCAGCCAAGCAAACTAATTGATGGGTTTATCAGACTGCTCATAGTCAAGCCATCACACTGCTGGGTTGATTAGGCATACTTAACCAAGCCAGCATACAGTTGGGTTTATCAGGATGTCCATCTAAGGATTACATACATGGCCAAATACACAACAAGACATATCCAAGCCAACTACTAGTTGGGTTTACCAGGCTTCTCAGCCAAGCCAATGTATGATTGGGTTTATCAGGCTGCCCAACCAAGCCAATATCTAATTGGGTTTATCAGGATGTCAGCCAAGCTAATCTATCTTTGAGTTTATCAGGCTGCTAAGGCAGTGGACAAGAAGAATTGATAAGCTAGTGAGATCATCCATAAAGATAAGGAAACCTCCACATGATCACTAATCTTGGTATCGACAATACCTACACACCCAACACAAGGAAGTGTCCCCTTCTTTGCTCCACAGTCCCTTAGGCCACACCTTCCCTTCCGGTTCTCTTCAGGATGTGAATAAAAGATTCACCAGCCACTCTTATCTTATTGTGAGGTTCCACACTAGGTTTATCAAGCACATTCAACATCTCTTCCACTCCTAAGTCTTGCATACAGTTCATATCGAAACTAGGGTGCACATGATAGCAAACCACAAGGGTACACAACGACATAGGCTCCACTTTGTAACACAGAGAAACACAATCTCATAGCACTCTATACCATAATGTAGTTCATGATAACACTGTGACACCAAAACCAGGGTCTCGACAAAGGAAAATACTTGCAGAAACGCACACCAACACTCTGCTAGACCAAAAATGCTCCGCGACTCAAGGTAGTGAACGATGCATAATCAATCCGATCGAATGAATGTGATAATGGTAGAATGGAATGGAATGACCAAATCGTTCAGGTGAAAATAGGGTTGATGAACTCGACATGCATTCACATCGGATTTTGCTTTAGAAGCAATAATATGACTTCTGCAGACTGCAGGCTTGCTCAGACACGAATCTGACTACCATACCTCATCCTGCCCAAGGCATTAACTTCCTCAACCGATTTTCTGCAAGAAAATTGAATGATCAATTACAGGAAACGAACAAGGTAGACATGGGCTAAAGAACATGTATCTTTGAACAGATCCCCAGCTGAGATCGACCATCAAAACAGATCGACAACGCACAGGAATTTAGCTTATTTAACTTGCATGGCTTAACAAGATTTTGATGTGCGCAAAATTCCCATGAAATTTGCTTCATCAAATTTGGAGTCCAGTGTTGATCTGGTGGGGACACAAATCCAATGACCCATAAACATTTTGTTGATTCAACTAAGAATGTTTAACATCATCACTCGGGCATGAAATTTCTATCCAAAAGGATTTATTTTGACTTGCATTCGCCTTGTTGACTTGGATGACAAATCAACAAAGGTTTTTCTGCTGATTAGATCAGGTTTTGTGAGGATTGGACCTGGATTCTGGTGGGTAACTTCCTTCTCCCTATTCCTCTGTGAAATCATGCCCCCATCTCTTTCACGTTGTAGTGCATAGCTAATTGTGGTATTTTATTAAATTGTGTATTTACATAATATCCCAAAATGCTTTGTGCTTAACCAACACGATAAACAATATGCATCAACCTTGATCACCTATACACAACAACAAATCAATGGTAGGGCCTTGGCCTTGAGCTCCTTGCCATGATTCAAATACAATACATACATCATGTACAATTTTAATACCATCGGGTCAAAACTGGGGAATTACATTCCCCTCCCCCTTGGGGTCAAAATTTGGGTGTTACAGTATTGTGCAATAAACATGGAGAGGCCATGGATCATTTGTTGGACTCCTTTCCTTTTTCCAATAACCTATGGAACAATGTCTCTCTCATATGCCAAAGAACTGATAGGATACAGGGTAATATTGCTCAAACAATAAAAGACTTGAATGACAAACCCTTCTAAAGAAAACTTCTAAATCGTATGTGGGCTCTTATTCCAGGATTTATAGTCCGGGAAATATGGAAGGAATGTAATTAAAGAAATTTTTAAGGAAGATCACGAACAAAAGAAATTTTTTGGCTCAATTGTAGGTCTCACATTTTGGAAACCCTCTTCCTCTCATCCTGGGAGGATCATGATTTTAAAACCAATCAATTTGAAGCTATTATTATGCAAAATTAGTACTTAAATCCTAGCATGCAACAAACTCAGTTTACTCCCAGTCCCAATAGTCCTTCCAGTCCTACCATTTGCTCCCCTCCTCCTTTTGGTTTTTCCAAGTTGAAATTTGATGGAGTAGTAAAAGGAAATCCTAGGTTGGTTGGGATAAGAGGAGTCTTCAAAAATAGCTCGGGAAGTATCATCTACCTCTACTATTGTAACATTGGTCGCGAAAGCAACAACATGGCAGGGCTCGCTGCACTTAGTTCCAGACTTCAATCAACGGTGCGTTGTTCTCTATTTCCTCTGGAGGTTGAGGGAGACTTCCACTTGATAATTTCCTTAGCTAGAAATATCCAATGTAGAGTGTCAGTCAACAAACTCTCCCCGAGTTGGAGGATTAGCATATGTCTTTCAGAACTAGAATCTTATGCCCACCACCTGGGCTCTGTTACCTTGGATCATTTTGCAAATGAAGGCGTCCACACTCCTTCCAGCCTGCAAGACTTGGATCCTTCTGAGCTTTCCACATGCATTCTCAAAAATGAATTCTTTAACTTGGCCAAATTGGATTGTAGCTCCCATATGCAGTTGTTATGTTTGTTGATGTGGCGTGTGCGGAGGAGACCTTGGAGTCCCCACTCCCCCCTCCTGTTACGGATGATGAAAATATTGAATTTCCAACTTGCTCGATGGTTATAAAAGGGGAATACTTGACACTTACAGCACAACAGAAAAGGAAGGGTGGGTATGTATATCATGATTATAGACCAGGAACTATTGTATACCACTTCACCAACCTAGTAGTTGGTATAAACATCAAGTTGCACACACTTGGTCACAAAAATAGGTCACATATACGATACTTACTACCTCATATAGAGCACGAAAGATTGATGGACACCATCGGCACCAAAGATGATCCAGATGGACTACTTGTATGAGTGCATTGTCAGGTGCGTTATTTAACCTTTAAAGTGAATTATAAAGCACAATTTCAATTATTTAGCCATAGTTTATTCCCAATGTAATAAACCTGTGAATGACCGATACCATTCACAGGCATAATATTATTTAGAGGATACTGGACACTATAAACACGATCGTACAACCTCACGTGCGTTATCGATAAATTATGTTTGCAAATTTTCATTGGGTTCTTTTTTTTTCTTATGATGTTACTAATGTCTAGCCTTTCATGTGCCTAGGATGCAAACACCATCTACGACACATTGGAGGCGCCAACAACGGTGTCTTTAGACACCAACAAATAGAATTCAGAAAATAACATGCTCTCAAGTTGTTGAAATTTACATTTTTTGATGTTTTTAGTTTAATATACATTTAATTACAATGCCATGTACAAATTGTAAACCAACTAGGGTTTCATGAACACCACTTTGCATGTTATCACTAGGGTTGACAAGTTATGACGAGGAACTAGGGTTTAGTGAGCTCTTTACAAGTTATGAGATGGAACTAGAAACACATGGACATGTACAAATTGAAAACCAACTAGGGTTTCATGAACACCACTTTGCATGCTATCACTAGGGTTGACAAGTTATGACATGGAACTAGGTTTTAGTGAGATATTTACAAGTTATGAGACGAAACTAGATACACATGGACATGTACAAATTAGAAACCAACTAGGCTTTCATGAACACCAATTTGCATGCTATCACTAGGGTTGACAAGTTATGACATGGAACTAGGGTTTAGTGAGCAATTTACAAGTTAAGAGAGGGAACTAGAAAAACATGGACATGTACAAATTGGAAACCAACTAGGGTTTCATGAACACCACTTTGCATGATATCACTAGGGTTGACAAGTTATGACATGGAACTAGGGTTTAGTGAGCAATTTACAAGTTAAGAGAGGGAACTAGAAACACATGGACATGCACAAATTGGAAACGAACTAGGGTTTCATGAAAAATACTTTGCATGGGTTGACAAATAATGAGATGGAACTAGGGTTTAGTGAGCAATTTACAAGTTAAGAGAGGGAACTAGAAACACATGGACATGTACAAATTGGAAACCAACTAGGGTTTCATGAACACCACTTTGCATGGGTTGATGAATAATGAGATGGAACTAGGGTTTAGTGAGCAATTTACAAGTTAAGAGAGGGAACTAGAAACACATGGACATGTACAAATTGGAAACCAACTAGGGTTTCATGAACACCACTTTGCATGGGTTGATGAATAATGAGATGGAACTAGGGTTTAGTGAGAAATTTACAAGTTAAGAGAGGGAACTAGAAATTGGAAACCAACTAGGATTGACAAATAATGAGATAGAACTAGGGTTTAGTGAGCAATTTACAAGTTAAGAGAGGGAACTAGAAATTGGAAACTGACTAGGGTTGACAAATAATGAGATGGAACTAGGTTTTAGT
>LPNX010974159.1:35408-74255 GCA_001517045.1 Pseudotsuga menziesii
GTAAAAATCCGGGAAACCAACTAGGCTTTCATGAACACCAATTTGCATGCTATCACTAGGGTTGAGAAATAATGAGATGAAACTAGGGTTTAATGGTCTCTTTACAAGTTAAGAGACGAAACTAGAAACAAATGGACATGTACAAATTGGAAGCCAACTAGGGTTTCATGAACACCAATTTGCATGCTATCACTAGGGTTAACAAGTTATGACATGGAACTAGGGTTTAGTGAGAAATTTACAAGTTATGAGATGGAACTAGAAACACCTGGACATGTACAAATTAGAAACTAACTAGGATTTCATGAACACCAATTTTCATTCTATCACCAGGGTTGACAAGTTATGACATGGAACTAAAGTTTAGTGAGCTCTTTACAAGTTAAGAGACGGAACTAAAAACACATAGACATGTACAAATTGGAAGCCAACTAGACTTTCATGAACACGAATTTGCATGTTATCACTAGGGTTGAAAATTTATGACATGGAACTAGGGTTTAGTGAGCAATTTACAAGTTGTGAGATGGAACTAAAAACACATGGACATGTACAAATTGGAAACCAACTAGGCTTTTATGAACACCAATTTGCTTGCTATCACTAGGGTTGACAAGTTATGACATGGAACTAGGGTTTAGTGAGCAATTTACAAGTTATGAGATGGAACTAGAAACACATAGACATGTACAAATTGGAAACCAACTAGGCTTTCATGAGCACCAATTTCCATGCTATCACTAGGGTTGACAAATAATGAGATGGAACTATGGTTTAGTGACCTCTTTACAAGTTAAGAGACAGAACTAGAAACACATGGACATGTACAAATTGGAAACCAACTAGGGTTTGTAGGGTATGATGTTAGCATTATAGGGTATGGTATTACCGTATGGTATGTTAATATGGTATGATGTTAGTATGTTATGTTATGGTATGTTATTGTATGTTAGTATTGTATGATGTTAGTATCATAGGGTATGTTATTGTATGTTAGTATGGTATGATGTTAGTATCATAGGGTATTGTAGTGTATGATATGGTATATTACACATGCATGCATGACTTAGTGTTATGATGTTAGTGTATGTAATTTATGTAGTGTATGGTATGGTTATGATGTTAAAAAGTTGAGGATAACCATAATGTTAAAAAGTTGATGAGTCATAAATTCTTCCTTTAAGTATTGAAAATTCATAAGTTAGCACACATGTGAACCACACATATCATTATATCACATAGGTAAACCACACATATCATGTTCCAAGATCAAGTCAACCATATATGTATAAATTTGAACCGTGCTTTATATTATATATGTATAGAAATAATGTTACAAAAATTGGCATGCCACATGACCATAATACAAAATAGTGGATCAAAATGTACATCTGTGTGTATAAAAACAAAATGTTACATCTATGTATCCCACCTATACATTTATTACAGTTATCCCCCATTTCCCTACCACTGCCAATGTCTTTGGAGAAGTATAGATTTATTTTCTAACTGCTCACTGGTGATCCCCATCGCTAAACAAGAGGGATAGGTTGCTTCAGTGGGGATTGCAGAAAAAACAAATTTTGTAAGTTAGTTTACCAACCTATAAAAATTCTATGTACATTTGTTCAAATTCCAAAACCAATATAACATTTTTACTTACTGTACATGAGTAAGTAATGGTGGGTCGTGGTGCCTCACTAGCAGTGACCCTGATTGGGTGCTCTTCAAGCACCAGTTGCTCACTATCAAGCTGCATAAAAAATTATATATGCCAATGTCAACAAATATACATGGACATTGGGGGGGATGAGGTGGGTCACTGATTTGGGTCTCTTCAAGCACCAAATCAGAGAAAACGATACACAAACATACAAAGAAAACGATACATAAACGTACGTGCTGGCTCGTCAGAGGTGGGTCACCGATTTGGTTCTCTTCAAGCACCGATGCCTCACTAGAAACCTGCATAAAGTAACATATATGTCAATTTCAGATAATAAAAAGAATCAGAAACATATATACTACATGGACGGAAAATGATGTTTCCGAAAAAAGCAAAACATACATGTACCTGGAGTGGGGGAAGAGGTGGGTTGACAACAACCTCGCTTTGGTGCTCTTCAAGCACCACTGTCTCAATAGATTCCTGCATAAAGTAACATATGTCAAAGTGATACATAAACCTACAAAAACGTACAAAGAGAAAGCACCAAATTATGGAAAACCATACATAAATGTACAAAGAAAGCGATACATAAACTTACCTGCTGGCTCATCAGAGGTGGGTCAACAACAACCTCGCTTTGGTGCTCTTCAAGCAACACTGTCTCAATAGATTCTTGCATAAAGTAACATATATGTCAATGTCAAATAATACAAAGAAAAAGAGGCATATCAATGGGGGCAACAAGGAAAAAGGTATTTGCATGTACAAACATCAATATAAGCAAGAGTTGCAATGTATAAATATACCTGGGGGATGTGAGGAGGTGTGTAACCAGTGGATCGATTAACTAGCAATGAGAGAAAATGACTTCTACTTGTACTAGCAAAGAAGCTCACTTTTTGGACATATTCATCAAACTCACGTTCCTACGTACAAAAGGATAAAGATACAATTAGACAATTTCAAAAAATTAAAAAAAGTATATGTTGAATCATTAAAATCACAATTAAAATAAAGCGATACATAAACGTAACTTTTGGCTCGTCATATGTGGGTCATCAATCTGGTGCTATTCAAGCACCGGTGCCTCAATAGAAGCCTGCATAAAATAACATATGTCAAATTCAGATAATAAAAAGAATCATAGACATATATACTACATGGACGGAAAATGATGTTTTCAAAGAAAGCAAAACATACATGTACCTAGCGGGGGGGAAGAGGTGGTTCGGCAACAACCTGGCTTTGGTGCTCTTCAAGCACTAATGGCTCAAAGGATTCCTACATAACGTAACATATGTCAATGTCATATAATACAAATAAAATGAGACATAAACATGATGGATGAAAAATGATTTTTCCAAAGAAAGCAAAACTTGTTTAAAAGCATATTTAAAATAATACCTGTGTCTGGGAATCTACCTCTACATGAGAGGGACTAGGCTGGGATTCAATGTACTCATCTTGATCGCCCTGCATAAAACATGTTGCTTCAAAATTAGCTTATTTTTACTTAATTCTAGATAACTATAATTGGAAGACAAATAACTAAACCAAACAAGAGCCACCATGTTGCACTGTCCCGAAATTGACACACGTCGTTGTATTTTAATTACAGTAAACTAAGCAATTTTGTAGTAACAAGGATTTTCAACCTATCACTTCAGTGACATGAAGATTGAACAACATTTATTTATTTGGATAAACATGCATTATGATTCTTCCTTTGTTTCTCAAACTTCATATATTTCATAGGAAAAAAAATATGTTGCACAAACATAGAGATTGTAACGTCTCCAACCCTCCGACCGACGAAGAGGACGCTACCACAGTACAATCTAACCCGGGAAACTAGCCCCGTGGACATGTACATACATTTAATACTGAAATAAAATGCTTTGAAGTAAACATGCAGAGATGCATAATTATTCAACATACAATGGAAGAAAAACCATGCATTCAAGCATTCAACATGTTCATCATAATTCATTAGACATCAAATATAATTGCAAAGATGAAATAGACAAGAATACTTATCTTTGAATGAAGAATTCATCCTGCAACTAGCTGCATCATTGCAATGTTCCACCCAACCATAGGCCAGTGTGCTCCTTACTCTCTTAGCAACACTGCCACCCCCGAGTTGGGCATGATTCTCGAAGGAATAAGGAACAAGCAGGCTTACACAAAGCCAAGGATACACAAATTAGCCAACCCAACACCGTTGGGTTTATCAAGCCATCAAGGAGCTAGGAAAGCTGAATGCTAAGCTGGTGAGCTCATTGAAGAGCTAAGGACACCTACACCAGAACTAGAATGACTTCTAGGACACCCACACACACCCAACACAAGGAAATCAATCCCTTCTTTGCTACACAGTCCCTCAGGCCCTCACATCCCTTCCTGTGCTATTCAGAGGTTGTGGAGAAGAAATACATCCCTCTAGCTCTGCCTGTGTGGCTCCCAAACACACTAGTTTTATCAAGCAAACCAAGCCTTCATCCCCACTCCAACCCAGTCCGAGGACCAACCACTGCATACATGCAGCAAAATGAGCAATTCACAACTTGGGCGGGGAAATCTAATCCCTGAGTCGTTCTTGGCCCTATCATGGCCAAAACGACTCAATAAGAGACTATAGAAACCAACAACAAAAATGAACCCACAACAAACAAAATCATGGGGAAAACAACAGCCCCGATCTCAACACTAGAGCAATGGAAAAATACACAACCCGGAGTTGGAAAAGGAGATTCGGTTCCTAACCTAGACCGAGGGCCATACACACAGAACCACAAAATCGGTATGGAAAATACATACACACTCCAGAACATCAATGTATCATTCATGAATACCACAAACTTCAGACACACAACAGAAATCGTGCCCCAGAGGCCGCTCTTCCAGCTTGCTGCGTGAGGAAAAAAACAATCCCAACCTGTGCGTGGGGAGAAGAGAACGATTGTCCCTGCGTGAGGATGGGAAAACAATGGAAGAATAGATAATGGGAGAGAGTGGAGTCATTCTTTCCCTACCCATGTGAAATGAAGGAGTCCGTTAGTGGAGTGTGCATGTGGGCAAGGACTGATAGTCCTACCACCCACCACTACCTAGCAATAACTACACGACTAACAACAATAGTTTTAAATGTGGTAGTTGGCTTATGAGACAAGGAAATGTGAGTGAGTCAAAAGGGTGGGTAACAACTAAATGGGTTCAACAGCTGACACATGGATTTTCCCCATTGGCCCAAGGTTTAATAATTCCCCCTCCTTATCCTTAGGAAAATCATTCCCTTTTCATAATGGTTGCATTGACATAGCCGGTTGGGGTTAATTTTAATTAAAGTGCATATTTACATGATTCCGAAACTATAATGTGCTGGATAGCATGATATACCATCAGCAATGATCTCAAACGTCGAAACATAACACAACCAAATCGATGGTGGGGCCTTTGCCTTCAGCTCCACACCACGATTAATTACAATATATACATCATGTACCTTTTAATGCAAATGGGGTCAAAACTGGGGTATTAAAATACCCTCCCCCTTGGAATAATACCGTCCTCAGTGTTCCAATACATAGGAATACATAAACAATTTACACATCCAAAATTTCAAAATTTTGCAGATCTGTCTTATGTTCAATTATTTACTTTTAACTTTCAGGACCAAGCCCTTTAGCTTTCACAAGCTTCTCCTGCTGGTTCTCAACTTTCGGCTTATCCCCAAGTCTAGGAACCTTTTGTCTGCTACCCTCTTGATGTTCCCTTGTCGGGAAATTCTGACGGTAATGATGTCCTCCGCATTTCCAACATTTCACTGGCTGCTTCATCTTTACCTGCTCAATTTCCTTTGAGTCTTAATGCCTGGAATGTTTCTTAATGGACCAATTGGGAAAATGCCTCATCATTGATCCACTTTCCTTTCCCTTATGTATTGCTCCTTTAATGATTTTTACCTCCCTTTGTAGACAAATAGAGTCCTGCAAAACCTTGTGGTTCATCTCATTCTGCTTTTTCTGTATCTTGAGCATCTCCCCAAGATTTTCTTGGGTCTTAGCAACTGTTTGAAGGAGACTTTCATCCAAGTGCAATAGCCTTTGGTCTATTGCCATGGTCAATGTGGACAACTGGTTTTCACTTTTCTCACCTGTGAAATGCATCATTGTATTCCTTGTTAGAACAAGCATAATATAAGTATTAAAATCAGTCAATTAATTGCCCAATTGACACGGGTAATCCAAGTCTTATGGAGGAGACTTTCATTCTTTTCATGCCTTCCCAATGGGAACATGAGCTCATTCACGTCTATTCTTGGGTAGGGAATTAACTATTCCATCATTCAAAATTTATTTCAAGCAATTATACACATTCTACTTTTAGCCATACATGCTTTCAACAATTTTATAAATGCTTGAGTAAAAAAAAAGGAAAGAGAGAGAAATAAGAGTTTTTCCCCTCTTTGTCTTGTTCCATTCTGGAACCCACACCACCAATGTGGTTCTAATGCTCCTAGCCTCTTTCACTTCACCGTGAATGCTTGACCCACCCTTCTTGGTCATGACACTTAGTGTCTATGGTCTATACCAGGCCTCTCAACCATGGAGTCTCTTCACATGGTTTGTCCACAACTCTTGGTTGCTAGGACCTACATAGTCCCACTAGCACCCTCATCATTACTGCTCATGTTGAGCCCTTTAGGATGGTCACATGTCCATATGCATCCTTAATATGCCTTCGTAGTCCTCGCTCCCAATGATACCTATATTCAAACATTGAATGGATTCACATGTCTAGTTTATTCTCATCATTTTTTATCTCTAAACAAGATCTTTGAAGATCATAACCGAATCATATACACATGTATATTTGTAATCAAGAAGCTGCAAATGATCCAATACTTATCTATATTGTGCATCTCCTCTTTGGTCCACAGGGTCCTGCTTTGCTTTTCAAGCCTTGGAATTGCCTATGGAATTGGATGTTAGGTCAACACGCAGGCTAATCCACAACATCAAATAGTTAATGTCCAGTCAATACACCTTCATGCCAACCTGGAAGGAAATTTTTACCACGACCATTTCTAGGTTAAGGCTCTACTATGGAGCCCTAGGAATATAACAACCCTATTTTTGCAACACCTTCACAACACCTCATCAAATTTCCACAACCTCCACAACATCCTCATCAAATTCCCCACAACCTCCACAACATCCTGTTATACACATCGACCCTTACATCGCAACCCCTCACAACAACCCTTTTTCTTTTGTTCTTTAGTGTGCAACACCAAATTACATCTGTTTTTCCTGACCACACAAGCAATATAAGAAAATTCATCATTGTTATTTCTCTAAAACTGTAACCATATTTCATATCATTCACTATCAAGTATTGAAACACCAGGAGTGCATCCACTCCCTAGGGTGTAGTCAATATTGAAAACCCTATCATGATCCGACATTGGGGAAGTGTGCACCCTTGTTCGATGTGAACCATGTAGGCCCTACTCATACTCAAGCAGTCTTCCATAATGGAAATAAAATCAAAACATGCTCTGCATATTGACTTTAATGATTAGAAATGCATATTCTTAGCTAGGGTCACAGAATACTTATCCATTTGCGGATGTAGTATTTCTTTGTTAATGAGAAATGGGGCTCCCTTCTCCGAGTTGACAGTCCCTCAGTTTGACATCCCCACTCCATTTTACATTCCATATCCCACACATGTCTTACTGACATAATCTATACCATCTCACTCATGTTGTTTACCAATCATGTAGTGCATATGGGACATTCCCAAAATGTCCAATGGAGTTTCACCCAAAACCCATTTCCAAGATATGGGAACCTTCCCATGAAGTTTGGCACCTGCATGCCATCACACATGGTATTCTTGCAATGTGTACCCTTGGCACATTCATCAAGAAGCCAAATAGTCAATCATCATCTAATAATACAATCCAAATTTGATTGTTCCATAACCAAGCAATGGAATTAGTAATTAAATTCAATATGAATTTGAAAATCTGTCTACTACAGAAATTGATTTGCTTAGCAATGAGGTGATCCTACAAATACCTCATTTGTATGTCTCTTGTAAGCAGCACCACTATTCCCATTATAATTTTATGCTTACTATAATAACATGAGAATCCACTTACGACACGTTCTCCTAACACAATTCCATGTAGGCCAGCGATGATTAGTAGTTATCAGCAATTCTCAAATCTGAAATTTACAAGTCCAAATCAATAGTCCATCCTGCACACAAACTATTTTCACAACCATGAGACTCTCCTCATGAGGTTTGGCTCTTTCACATGGTAGGTTTTGGCCTTCGTCGTGGTCTTACCCACATTGCCATGCCCCAAACAATCTACCTGAAATCTGAACTTCAATTAGCCAAACACTTTGTAAGTCTCCTTGGATATAACATTTCATTGCTACAACATTTACTGAAGCATTTTCAGAATTATAGAATTCGAACACTTCCATCTGTTAATCGCATCATTATTACCAAAACTTATTTACTTCATGTGAATCATTATCATACTAAAATTGAAAGGTATAGTCACATCATTTATGCAATTTAAATGAAATGTTTAGATACTCCTTACTTCACAGGCGTATCATTTGTACCACCTTTCCCTTCCATAGACCATTCCAGCAGCCAATCGATCATGACTACCGTATTCCCAACTAAACTTCTGACATATTGGGTCCTTAGTTGACTACACTTCTGACACTTCGACGGTCTGATCTTCATCCTTCTTCCAATGCTCATCGGCGGTCCAATCCACTAAATTTTTCAACGTTCCAGGCCAATCTTCCTTTGGCTTCTGACATATCAGTGGATCGATCCTCTAAATTTCTCCAACGTATCAGTGGACCGATCTTCTAAAGTTTTTCGACACTCCCAGCACTTCGAAAAACTTCTTCCTTCATCTGTCGCCGCATCGATTGCTCAATCAGCTAAATTTCTCCAATGTTTCGGCTTCCTTCAGGAGATCCCTACCGACACTTTGACTTCGCTTCAGTGATCAACTTCTGACAATCTCAACGCTTAGAAATTTTTTGAAATTTCACCCATGTCGGCTCAAGCATGTGTTGTCTATCGCTGCCATTGCGGCTCAAACCTGCCAACCTAGCCGACGTAGCGGCTCCATCATCCTTTTCTTGCCGACGTATCGACACCTTCATCATCTTTCTTCCGCCATCGTTGCGGCGCCTTCAAGCTTTTCCAACCACTTCATCAGCTCATACTTCCTCTATCTCTCACCACCACCGGGGTCTGTATCGGAGGTTCTTCCGACTAAGCTATCTGCTGCATCGACTGAACTTCCATCTAAGCCATCCAAAGATCCGACAATCTTGACACTTAGAAAAATTTTGAAAAATTTTCCTCCCTCCGTAGGTTCTTTGTCGGCTGTGTCTCGGCTTAGCCCAGCCGAGACCGTCAGCTTCTCTCCGCCGAAACCTTCGGCTCCTCTCTGCCGAAACCACCGACAATTCCCAAACTTGAACAAATTTCTGAATTTTTTTATTCTGCGGGTTCCCATTGGGCGGACATCCATTTATGCTATCCGATGCATCAAATGAGCTTCTGGCTAAGTCCTCTGACATATCGGATGGGCTTCAGCCTAAACCATCCAATGTTTTTTTCACACTTAGAAAAATTTCTTGAAATTATTGAAATATTTCCTATCATTCTTAGATTTTCTCATTTCTCTTCCTGCTGCGCAGAGGGAAATCTACCTCTATCAATGATTCTCATGGCCCATTGAGGCCCACATTGCAACATGAGCTCTGATACCAATATTTAAAGTCCCCAACCCTTCGACCGACGAAGAGGACGCTACCTAACTATGATCTAACCTGAGAAACTATCCCCATGGACATGTACATACATGTAATGCTGAAATAAAATGCTTTGAATTAAACATGCAGAGATGCATAATTATTCAACATACAACGGAAGCAAAACAATACATTCAAGCATTCAACATGTTCATCATAATTCATTAGACATCAAATATAATTGTAGAGATGAAATAGACAAGAATACTTATCTTTGAATGAAGAATTCATCCTGCAACAAGCTACGTCGCTGCAACGTTCCACCCAACCATAGGCCAGTGTGCTCCTTACTCTCTCAGCAACACTGCCACCCCCAAGCTGGGCATGATTCTCCAAGGAATAAGGAACAAGCAGGCTTACACAAAGCCAAGGATACACAAATCAACCAAGACAAGGATCTAGGAAAGCTGAATACTAAGCTGGTGAGCTCATTGAAGAGCTAAGGACACCTACACCAAAACTAGGCTAACTTCCAGGACACCCACACACACCCACCACAAGGAACTCAGTCCCTCAGGCCTTGAAATCCCTTCCTGTGCTATTCATAGGTTGTGGAGAAGAAAGCCAGCCCTCTATCTCTGCCTATGTGGCTCCCAAACACACTAGGTTTATCAAGCAAACCAAGCCTTCATCCCCACTCCAACACAATCCGAGGACCAACCACTGCATACACGCAGCAAAATGAGCAATTCACAGCTTCGGCAGGGAAATTCGACCCCTGAGTCATTCTTGGGCCTATCATGGCCAAAATGACTCAATAAGAAACCACAGTAACCAACAACGAAAATGAACCCACATCAAACAAAATCATGGGGAAAACAACAGCCCCGATCTCAACACTGGAGCAATGGGAAAATACACAGCCTGAAGTTGGAAAAGGAGATCCAGTTCCCAGCCTGGACAGAGGGGCATACACACAGAACCAAAAAATTGGTATGGAAAATACATACACACCCCAGAACGTCAATGGATCATTCACGAATACCACAAAATTCAGACACAAAGCAGAAATCATTCCCCAGAGGCCGCTCTTCCATCTCGTTGCGTGAGAAAAAAACAATCCTAGCCTATGCGTGATGAGAAGAGAATGACTATCCCTACATGAGGATGGGAAAACAATGAAAGAATGGAGAATGGGAGAGAGTGGAGTCATGCTTTCCCTGCCCATGTGAAGTGAAGGAGTCTGCTGGTGGAATGTGCATGTGGGCAAGGACCGACAGTCTTACCACCCACCACTACCCAGCAATAACTGCCCAACTAACAATAGCAGTTTTAAATGTGGTATTTGGTTGATGAGACAAGGAAAGGTGAGTGAGTCAAAAGGGTGGGTGACAACTAAATGGGTTCAACAGCTGACACATGGCTTTTCCCCATTGGCCCAAGGTTTAATAATTCCCCCTCCTTATCCTTAGGAAAACCATGCCCTTTTCATCATGGTTTCATTGACATAGCTGGTTGCGGTTCATTTGAATTAAAGTACATATTTACATGATGTGGAAACTATAATGTGTCGGATAGCACGATATACCATCGGCAACAATCTCAATCATCGAAACATAACACAACCAAATCAATGGTGGGGCTTTTTCCTTTAGCTCCACACCACGATTAATTACAATATATACATCATGTACCTTTTAATGCAAACGGGGTCAAAACTGGGGTATTACAGAGATCAATGGATATATATACATACAAAATTAATATTTAATAATTAAAACTAATGTAGAGTTAACATGTTATGTGTTTTAAAGACATTAAAATAAATATACTTATAATAATTATAATATAAGTTGGTGACAAAATAAATGTTGTAATTAAATAATGAATTTGGAATTTTGGTTTTGAACTTTCTAAATATTTATTACGTAAATTTGGCCTAGATATTAATGGATTTCAACATTATATACATCCAGAGTAGAAATGGATGGATGTGAATACATCAGGGTAAATCTATGTTGCAGATTAAAACAAGTTGTTCTCTTTATGTTTTTGATCGGATTTTAGGGTTGGATACTTTGGTTTGACTTAATAATTTGTATATTTATTGTGTAACAACTGGAACATAACCTACAGAATAAAAAATTTCTAAACGAAAATTGTCATGGTTTAATAGACACTGAAACGAGGAATTTTCGTCTCATCCTAATCTTAAGCATTTCAAAACATAAATTGTTTGAGATCATCATAATCTTCCATGAAAACATTTCAAAACATTAGTCATTTGTCAAAAATACATCACAATATATTAATAGTCACCATAGATTAACTTAATATAGCTATGTAAACCCTTCATTACAAAGTTTTTCATCTCTATCTAGAGAAGTCCTTCCATCAAACCCACGACTAATTTAGATTACACTGTAGTTATTGATTCAGTGGGATAATGACTAATTGATTAAATAGCATCCAACAATGATATTCAACAACAATAAATGCACTTCTACCAAGAAATAAATGCATTATTTCCAAATTAATTATTTGTTGATGGTGCCACGTTAAATTTAAGTTTATTTTTAATGTCATGGCCATACTTTTTATTTCGATAGAATTGCCACTCGAGGATACACCTTCACATGAAAATACATATTGTTATACTAAAAATTAAATTAAATTATTATTATTACGTTACCAAAAATATTGTTTAACTTAAATTCAAATATTTCCAATGAAAACATTAAAATGCTAAATTAACTAAATTTGTAATTTGAAGCATTTCACCCTTACAAATTTATAAATAAAAACATGTTATTTTTAAGATTCTTAACTAAAATTACAAAAAATAAATAATAATTAATAATCGATCACTATCTTAAAGTAATTTTGAATTTGGAAATGGGTATCTATTGGAAGATTTAAATATGTGGAGTTAAATTTTCTACTCATTTTTCCTGACCCTAAACTCTGGTAGGGTGGATATTAAAGCGGTAAAATGGGTTGTCAAATCTTTTTCCAATAATCCCCTGCCAAACTATCATTGTGGGATTTCCTACGGAAATAAGCATCTCCAAGTATTTGAAGGAGCTTTTAGTTCCACTTTCCAATAGCGGATAATTTATCCAGAAGAAGGTTGTTACTTCCTGGGGATAAGCGCCCGAGAACGGGACGAAAACTAGATCAGTGTACCAATTTATCACAATAATGCAGGTGTTGTTGTTCATATTACATTATTCAGAGGGTGAGACATTATCCTGTAAGGCATAAACATTGAATAAAACCATATACAATGTATGTAATCAACAAACCAACATACTTTAATTGTAACTATGTTTATTTAGAACTATTCATGATTAGGTTTACAATGAGACGGTATTCCAACCGTACAAGTGTAGTTGTATCTCTTTATTTTCCATTTCTCTGTCGATTCCAATAGTTGCAAGTTGAGGGATTGTTATGTTATTTATGTAAATAATCGACTTCATGAACCCAATTTAAGTGTTCTATATTATGGTAAAATTCTCCCATTCCTCCATTGTCCAAGACTATAAAATTGTTAATGCTATACATATTACATTAATAATAACGGAGGATATCTTATAACTCATTCATCTGCACGGCCCAACATAACACTTCTAATTCAACATCTGTTGAACAGTCTGATGGATAGAAGGGCATATTCCACTAGTGAAATCGTAGCTCATTCAAATCAAATAAATTATCATGTAAATTAGTTGTATCACCTGTAATATGATCAATGTATGGCCGAAATTCATCTTCTTCTAAACTCAACTGGGAGAAAGTAGTTGTATTTCTACCTACTTCGACAAGATTAAGATCTTCAGTCGCAAAAGAAATGCGTTCTGTATATTCTTTATTATTACATGATTTGAAGGTGTTGGGATTAGGGAAATATAGGAAGAATTTAGTAATAATGATGGCCAAGTTTGAAAAGAGTCAGGTCGCAAGAAGTAAAAGAATATGCGACAGAAGTACAGAAGGAAGAACATAAGAAGGAAAAGAAGGAAAAGTAGCTACAACAGAAGCAGACGTGGAAATAAGGAAGGACAAAGTATAAGAAGTAGTAAGGAAGGAAGATGTAATAGAGGAGGAACAAAAACAAGCAAAGAAGAAAGAGATAAGGAAAGAAGCAACTGAGGAGAGTTCATGAAAGAAGATAGTATGTGATGGAAGAGAAACAACGATAGAAGGAAAGGATGTGAAAAGGAAGGAAGCAGCGGAGTTAACCATGTTAGAGGATGTGCAGTGGCACAATGGATGGAAAGATACATTTTAGAAAGATCATGGGTACGAGGTCAACTAGAGTCAGCAGAAGCTACACGTATGAAAGCATATTTGTAAGTCAGTTTGTTAGTTCCTACTGACATGTGTCGATAGAATAGGAAAGACAACCTATTGGCTAATTGTATGAAGTCGGCTGAAAGTGACATTTAAGAATCTATAAGAGGAACCCAAGCTGTATGCAGTTTAAACACTCTTTATTCGTTTTGAGCCTCTGGTCATTTTAGCTCTTGGAGAATTACCTCCTGGTCAGTTAGCTACAACTCATGGGTTAAATTTTGTAAGTTGTATTGTCTGTTAGTTTTCTAAGTGTGTTTAGTCATAAAGAAGAGTTGAATAATCTACAACTGAGTGCACAGAAGTGTATAAGGGTTGAGTCAATATAGCTATGTACGGATCACTAGTAGAGTCAAGTAGAGAAAGAGTAGCGATAGAATACTAGAGAGAATGAAAGGAGGAACAATTTTGTATAGATAAGAAGGAAATATCTAGAACAGAGTCTGCAGCTTAGTGCGCAGACGAAAGGGTGCCATATATTTCTCATGCAAAATGAAGAACATTTTTGTGGTTTTTCTCGGATGGGTTTCCACATTAGATATTGTGTTGAATGTGTTTGAGTCACATAAATATGTGACTATGAATGTGTGTTTATGTATTTTCTTATGAATGAGTTTATATGTAGTTTTCGCACTGTTATCATTGAATGTATTTAAGCTACATTGGGTTTGTTTTTATAATACCTGTCAAAGAATGAGTAGTCTCACAGCATAATTGTGTTTAATAAGTATAAATACCCCACCCATCATCTTTTGTTAAGCACCTTGGTCGAATATCAAGGGGCATGAAATCGCCCACCCAACTGTGGAAACCTGGTTCTAGAAGCTGCCCATAGAAAGATATCTCGGGTGAGACTGCATTTGCATCGCATGTTCTACTAACTTTGCCTTACTCTGTTAGGTCGATATCATAGGATTTGTTGCATGCAAGGAAGGGACTGAACCTAATTCAAGAGAGTTCAATGCCAACAAATGGTTCTAATCTCATCCATTAATGACTATACCATTCGCTTTGCTGTGAAGGTATTGTCGTGTAAAATGTTGCGCAAGCTACAACTGAACCAATGTACTGTGGGTGCAGTTGCTCTAGCTGAACTCTGCATTGAGAGATTTCAGATTAACTAGTCACAATTCCTATTGAATGAATTTCTATAATACACATCTATTTCATAGGAAATATGTAAACCTTTCCACTATTCCTGGTTGTTAATTTTGATTTCATTTGTTGTCTGGTCCGACCCACCAAACTACCATTCCATGGATATACATGCTCACTGTAGGGGATCGAGATACCAAAATATATGGTTCACACAAAAAAACAAGGACAAACAACAGGATACTAATATTGATTTTTTTTATGCATGGAAAGGTCCTTAGAGATCAATTGTGGAAGAAGAAAAGACTTCTAGATGACATTATTAAATGGTTCCAACAAACTATTAGGTTTCCTATCGGGATGCATTATGTTATGATACATCCGCAACAAGACCCACAACACCAATGGTTGGTGAAACAGTTTCAATTAACTGAAGAAGAAGTGGAAGCCATTGTCCATGAATGGGTGAAAGAATGGTGTGTCTATGTTCCAAACGACCAAATAGTAGATGACAACCTGGACCAGGACAAACCACCATCATCGCAACATAAATATAAAGAAGAGGACCACAGGAAGATGCACAAGTTCACGATCCAACCCAGAGTGGCTCTAGCTCAACTCCCACAGATCTAGTCATAGAAGAGAATTGGAACTAGGAAGAAGCAGAGAAAGGGGAATCTTAAAGAAAGAAAAAAGAGAAATGTTGAAAGAACTTCCAATACCTTCATCATTGATGGGGAAGAGTTGACGCAGTTAACTGAAGCACTGTGATCCGAATTTATGCAGGAATGCAACAGAATACACAAATAACCATAGAAACAAATATGTAGTGGAAATAACACTTCATTTCATTAATCAATAATTGAAACTTGTTTACAAACAGAATGGAAATAAACTAGCTAGAGTACTAGTAGCTTATCTCTGACAAGAGATGTGGCAGCTACATGCCTCTGAACTCTGTGTTACAATGAGGATCGAATGCCTATATATTATTGAGAAACAATGGAAACCCTACACATCCAAAAACCTAACCCTAGGAGGTGAAATGCCTTAATGTGGGCCCCGTTGGGTAACTTGGTACATCAATTTCCCGAGGTCGTAACTTTAGCATACTACCTCCGTTTGATGTGCATGATACATCGTTAGAAATATATGTTTAAGGACTACATCCATAAGTGGAAACTACTAAGTTTGGAATGGCCTAATATTTTCCAGACCATTCGATGCCAAAAAATGTCGTTTAGGGCCTCAAAACGGCTCCAGAAGTTTAGGACCCAAAAACTGCCAAAAATAGTAAATTGTGCTACAATTAAGGAAACTGGAAAACTGAAAGAAACAGTGGTGGGGGTCCAAGAGGAATAGGTGGGTGGCCACCAATATCCTCCTGGATCATTCCTCCCCCCTTAGGAAGCAATGGTCCCCATTGCATTGAGTTCCTCCATGAGATGAGGAAACTTCTGTTGAACTTGGTCCCCGGTGAGCCACTTTCCCTGGTGAAGGAGTTGGTCTGCTTTGACAACTCGATATAGCTGGATTTTCTGCTGGTGGGTGTTCTTGATCTGTGTGTCCATAATCTGATCAATTGTGGCTTGTTCCATGTAGTCGGGGCTTAACTCTGTTGGTGTGAGTTGTTCTTCCATGTCTGATGTGTCTAGTAGAGGTGGAAAGTAGGGCCGAAGGCGGTCCACATTGAACACTGGTTGCAGACCAAGGAATGGTGGAATACTAAGCTCGAAGGCATTGTCTCCGATAGCCTTGGTGATGGTGTATGGCCCATATTGGAGTGGGCGAAGCTTGCGGTGGGGTCCAATGAGGCGCTCCTTCTATAAATGTAGCCACACTTTGTCACCCACATGGAAGTTGTGTTGCACTCGATGCTGATCATGTCGCTGCTTGTACTTAGCATTGGATCTATCCAATATGTCATGAACCTGTCGGTGAATGTGCTAAATGCACTCAATGAAGTTGTTTACCTTGGAAACTTTAGACTGGATATGAGTTGAATCAACCTGAGTAGCTGCAAATGGCATGGCTACGTCAATGGGACATAGTGGCTGGAATCCCAAGGCCACCTGAAAGCGGTTGTGGTTGGTTGAGTTGTGGAGGGCTCAGTTATAGCTGTGTTGTACATAGGGGAGGCTCTCATCCCATGTGTGTGGATGCTTTGATTTCTACATGTGCAAAATGTGTACAATCATCCTGTTGACGACCTTTGTCTAGCCATCAGTCTGGGGATGGAAAGCTGTGGACTTTGTGAGCTTGGTGTCTAGCATTAACCATAGGCTAGACTAGAATGTACTAAGGAACCTACTATCCCGTTTTAAGATTATAGACTCTGGGATACCAAAGTGTACCCACACTCGTTCAAAGAATATTTTAGCAGTGGCTTCTATTGTGATATTCTTCTTGCAAGCTGCCATTATGGCCATCTTTGAGAATCTGTCAATGACCAAAAACACACAAACATTGTCGTTCTTAGTAGAAGGAAAGCCTGACATGTAATCCATGGAGATGGATTCCCAAGGTTGGCTAGGGGTAGGCAATGAAGTATAGAGGCCTTGATTCCTGATGGATGGTTTGGCCATGGCGCAGGCAGTGCAAGATCAGATGTACTTCCTGATGTCTTGTCGAAGGTTCGACCAATAGAAATACTTCTGCAGTACTGCCACTATTTTCTCAACCCTGAAATTCCCAATGACCTGACTATAGTGCGCTTCCCAAATCATCTTGGCACGCTCGCTTGAAGGAACACAAAGGTGTCCCATGTGACACAGTAGTACATCCTGGAGGTGAAATTTTGGAACTTGGTTTCCATCCAAAATAATTTAGTATGTGTGGCTTAATTCTGGATCACTCTTGTAGAGAAGTGGCCAATCAGAAGTCTCGTGCCCACAAGAGTTGAACATGGTTGTTATTGCCACGATTGGTGGTCGGCTAAGGAAGTCTACAACATTATTGGTGCTTCCCTTCTTGTAATTGATGTTCAAATGAATCTGTTGTAGATATGTGGACCACTTTTGATGGTGATCGTTCTGTAACGTCCCTTGTGTATGCATGAACTGCAGGGGTCAGTGGTCTATGTGGATGATCGTTTCCTTCCCCAAAGTGTAATGCTTCCATTGCTAGCAAGCCTGTACAATGGAATACATCTCTTTATCATAAGTGGGATATTTTTGTATTGTGTCTAACAGTGTCTCAATGTGATATGCCACTGGATGCCCTTGTTGAGTAAGCACTTCCCCAATAGCATAGTCAGAGGAATCTGTCTCTATCTCAAATGGTTGCTGCAAGTCTGGTAATGTGAGCATTGGGGCACAATAGAGGCGATGTTTCAATTATGCAAATGCCTTCTGCTGAGTTTCTGACCAAAAGAATTTTGCTTTCGCTCCTCCCTTGGTGACTTGACTCAAGGGCCAAGTGATATGAGAGAATCCCAACATGAACCTGCAGTAGAAATTAGAAAGGCCCAAAAAGATACGAAGCTCTGTTAGAGTAGTTGGGGCGAGCCAATCCCGAATGACTTGGATCTTGGTTGGATCCACATGTACCCCATATTCATCAATAATGTATCCCAGATATGAAACCTAGGTCATGCCAAAAGTGCACTTGTCCAAATTGGCACACAACTTGTGCTGTTGCAATGTTTGGAAGACCTGTTGGATGTGGTGGAGGTGCTCTTCCCAAGTCTGGCTGAAGATCAGGATGTCATCCAAGTACACTACTACAAATGAGTTGGTGAATTGCCGCAAGATGTCATCCATCAATCTCATGAAGGTTGCAGGAGCATTCATCAGCCCGAAAGGCATGACCAACCATTCAAAAAGGCCCTCCTTGGCTTTGAAGTTAGTCTTCCACACATCGGTCAACTCGATCGGTACCTGGTGATACCCGGACTTTAAGTCGATCTTGCTAAAATATTTTTCCCCTTTAAGTTGGTCTAGGAAGTCATCAATCCATTAGATCGGGTACCTATTTCAGACAGTGATTTTGTTTAGCGCTCGATAGTAAATACAGAGTCTCCAAGTCCCATCCTTTTTCTGTACCAACATGATCGGGCTCCCACAGGGCAATGAACTTGGCCAGATGTGACCCTTCTGCAGTGGCTCCTAAATTTTCCTCTTGATTTCATCATTCTCCATAATAGAGCAACGATAGATCGATCCATTGGGCAGCGGCGCACCTGGGGTTAGATCAATGGGGTGCTTGACCTGATAGTGGAAAGGCACCCCGGTGGGTGAGGTGAATATGTCCCGATACTCCTCCACAACCTTGTCCATTTGTTGTTGTCATGCAAAGGGGTCCTGTCTGGAGGTTGTGGCCACGATATTCTTCTTTCCCCAAGGGTGGATCATCAAGAAAACAAACTTCTTGGTTTTGGAAATGAGCTTACTACATTGTTTTGCAGTAACCAAAGAGATAGCGGTAGGGGGTGGTACCTCTGGTATCCTGTACAAATTATTTCCCAATGTAATAATAACAACGCGAGGCCGGGACTCATACATAGCATGTCACTTCCATAAGTATGGTTTACCTAATAATACATCACAAAAATCAAGGGGATCAATATCACATAATACCTCATCGGTGAAGGGCTTAATGCTGTAGGGAAGGCGGAACTGCTCGCTGATGCAAAGATCTCATCCTTGGTGAAGCCACCCGATGGTGTATGGCTGCGGGTGCGCTGTGGTCGACAAACCCAACTGCTTCACGACCTCTGCTGAAATGAGGTTCTTTTGGCTCCCATTGTCGATGATGAACTGTAGTGGGGAATCCTTTACCCACATCTGGGAGTGGAAAAGATGCTCCTCCTCCTTTGAATCTTCTGGTTCTTCCTTTTGGATCTTCATGGTGGCAACGGTGGCATTGGGATCTACATCGATAATATTCTTCCCTCTTTCATTCCCCTTCTCGGGTTCAGATTTAGTGTTAGAGTATGTATCTCATTCAAAATCCTTTATCTCAGCCACTTGTGTTGTGAGTAGGGCTCTTATGGAACTCACACCAATTTTTCGCTTCCTTGTTTGGCTTTGCAGTGTTGCTCTTTGATTGCAGATTTGGAAAGTTTTCTTGAGTCGCCATGCCTTGGCTGTGTCCTTGGTTCTACTGTTTGGGGGCACCTTTCCCTTGCTTCTGATTCGTAGATCCAAAGTCTTTCTTTTTCTGTTTGAATTTTTGCTCAATTTTGGAAGCATACCGATATGCCATACCAAGCGAGGAGATGTCAAGGAAATCCATTTCCTCTTGAATGTATATGTGCAGACAATTGCAATAATTCAGCACCAAATGTTTCTCTAAATATTTGATACCCAACTTGGTGTGAAAGGTATGGAACAGATTCATCAGCTCATGCACATCTTGATCTCTTTGCTGCCGTAGCATAGTCCATTGGATGTACTTGTCCTCATAGCTCCCCACCAAATAATATTGTCCCTTTATGGCATCTCGAAAAGAATTCCAAGTGGGTATAGCTGTAAACATAGAGGGTTCCTCCTCATCCTTTCTCTCACAGTAGGTTTCCCACCAATCCTTGACATGGGGGGGGGGGGCTTTGAGTAGAGAAAAAGTAATCTTTTCCTAGTCAGAAAAGTCATGAACTGAGAAATATCCTTCTAATAGATTCAACCATTTATCTATGGCGTCTGCATCTATTCAACCATAAAATATGGGAATGTCAAAGTTTACTTGTACCTTGAAAGGGGTTGCACCTCCAAAGTGGCTGCTAGATGCAGATGCATCGCCAGTGGGAAGTCGTTGAAGGATCTGGGTGAAGTTATCCATCATCGCGTTCCTTTGTTTTTCAAGGGCCTCCTCGAGCAACATTTTGATAGGATATTCTGTGCCCTCATATTTATTTTCGTCCCCCATGGGTGGCCGTCGGGATTTGCGAGGCTGATCTCGCAAAGGTTCAACCAGATCGAGCCCTAACTCTTTATACCCCGCCCTCGTTGGGGACATGCAAAGAAGGATCGAGAAAGAGCAGATTGCTCTCATACCACTGATCAAGTTTTATGTAGGAACGCAACAGAATACACAAATAACCATAAAAACAAATATGGAGTGGAAATAACACTTCATTTCATTAATCAATAACTGAAACTTGTTTACATACAGAATGGAAATAAACTAGCTAGAGTGCTAGTAGCTTATCTCTGAGAAGAGACGTGGCGGCTACATGCCTCTGAACTCTATGTTACAATGAGGCTTGATGGCCTATATATTATTGAGAAACAATGGAAACCCTACACATCCAAAAACCTAACCCTAGGAGGTGAAACGCCTTAATGTGGGCCCCGTTGGGTAACTTGGTACATCAATTTCCTGGGGTCGTAACTTTAGCATACTACCTCCATTTGACGCGCATGAAACATCATTAGAAAGATTTGTTTAAGGAATACATCCATAAACAACAAATATCAAGTTTGGAATGGACTCATATTTTCTCGACCATTCAATGCCAAAAAAACCTCCTTTAGGGCCTCAAAACAACTCCAGAAGTTTAGGACCCCAAAACTGCCAAAAATAGTAAATTGTGCTACAATTAAGGAAAGTAGAAAACTAAAAGAAACTACGGCAGGGTTCCAAGAGGAATAGGTGGGTGGCCACCAATATCCTCCTGGATCACGTTGGCAGAAGTCGCGGAGACAGGCTTTCAAAAAATATACAAGTGACAAACATAGCTAACAAGCAGTATTATTGATCTGCTAAAAACACTATGCATAGTTGTTGAAGAGGTTAGAATTGTAGTGGATTATACGCCTCAGTTACTTGGCCCTTCTGAAGAACAACAACCTGAGATGCCAATTCCAGTTCTACTAATCAAAGCTCAAGTATCAAGATAAGTACTTGATCTAGTAACCCTGGAATTCAACGATGTTGCCAAAAGCATAGGGAAGATAACCATATATTTTTCGTAGATGTGCATGACTGAGGTATATGCATTGCAAAATGTCACAGTCGCAGAAATGAAAATAAGAGAATTCATTTGATGTGAATTATCCACCATTATCTGATCGAAAGGTCTTGATCTTCTTTTCTGTGTGGTTCTCTATCAAGGCTTTGAATTCCTTGAACTTCCTGAAACTTCATCTTTGTTCTTCATAAAGTATATCCATGTCTTCCTAGAATAATCATCAATAATAGAAACATAGTATACATACCTGCTTAAAGAACTGGATGACATTGGACCGCATACATCGGATTGAATGATTTCCAAGATTCCTTTTTCTTTGCTTTCACTACTTGGAAATGTCTTCTCTGTGTTCTTTCCTTTCGCACATCCTTTGCAGACTCCTTCATGTTTTGCTTGAATTTTTGGAAGACCTTCAACATATTTGCTTGCAAGTGGTAGTGCTCTGTAGTGCACATGTGCAAGCCTTCTATGCCAAAGTTCATTTGACTCTATTGTGTCATGGACCAAAGCTTGTTCTAGATGGCCCTTCAATTTGTATAATCCTTCTTCTTGTTCTCCAATTAGTATTGCATCGTCAATAGTCTCTCCTCTTGGCCACATGAGGACTTGGCCATCTACAAATGCAACCCTCATGCCTTTTGCATCCAGTGGTGATATGGAGAGAAGTTTCTTCTTTAGTCCTAGTACAAAAAAGACATCCTTCACTTTCATTTACTTTCCTGAGTCTATCTTGTAGGAGGATTCACCACTACCTTTTATGGGATATTGGTAGTCATCCCCAAGTTTCACCTTATGGGGTGAATTATGTTCAGATAGTTTCTCAAAAGATTCCTTGAATCCTATCATGTGTTTGGAAGCCCCACTGTCAATAAGCCAATCTTTGCTTCCATGAGTGACAGTTCACATGAGAGAAGAGATCAAAACATATTCTTCATCACTTGAAGAGTCTTCACTTTCTTGTTTTACTTTCTTCATTGGAGGATCATCATCCTCAGCAGTGTGAGCATGATGTCTTCTTTTGGAGTTATTCTTCTTCTTGGATCCACTCTTATTCATGGGACAACTTCTAGCAAAGTGTCCTCCTTAATCACATGTATAACATCTGAGTTTGGATGGATCCCTTCTTACAAAATTATTTTTCTGATGAGAATGCTTACCTTGGTGATGATGATTTTTCCTTCTACCTTTCTTGGAGTGTACTGTGAGAGCTTGATCTTCACTTTCCATCTTTTCTTCTTGAGATGCTATTCGAGCTTCTTCTTGTGAACATTCTTCCCATAGTCTACTGAACTTGATTAGCTTATTCCTATCACATATTCCTTGGATGAAATAATCCCATGACCTAGGGAGACCATTCAAGGTTGTCATCACAATTTCCGCATTCTCCACTTCTTCATCTAATGCTTCAAGTTGTTCTTTGATCTAGGAGACCCTTATGAAGTATGACTGGATGCTATCCAAATTCTTGATCTTTACATTCTTCAACTGGTTCCTTAGAGACATCTTCCGATTTATGTTATTCCCTTCAAACAGTTTGGTTAGGGCATCAAACATAGATTTAGGTGTCTTGAGGGAGGACACCTGTGGTATGAGGTGATCCTTGATTGAATCAGCAATAATCCTCTTTGCCATAACCATTTCTTCTTATGTAAGGCTTTATCCTCATCTTCCTCTGGAACTAGAACCTCCTCATTGATGTAGGAGTCCAACTCATTTTCTTCCAAGACCAGGGAGATCCTATACTTCCAGGATCCAAAGTTATCAACTCCCTCAAGATTTTCATCAAGCTTGGTATGATGAGACATCTTAACTGAGAACCTCAAATGGACATACAAAATATTTAGATCTTACCCAGTCAAGATGTCAGATCTGGATTTGAAGATGAATTTCCGCAGTGCTGGTTCAGGAGCAGATTAGGGTTTGAATTTCCTCGAGTTCTGTCCAACCAAATGCTTTGATCTTGATCTCTAAAATTCCATTTTGAGGAGGAGATCAATCTAGGCCTGGGCTAACTACAAAATTCCACTTCTGTGGAAAGCCCTAATTTTTGGCAATAGTGTCGGCTCCAAAACTGAAAAAGCTCAGAATTAGATTCTACTTCGATAGAAATATGAGCCCTAGGGAGGAGAGTCAACCCAACCTGATTTTACTGAAAATCTATGGAGAGAGATCCAAAAAGTAGGAAGCCCTAGTTCTCGCAGCTGCGCAGTGTCTTCTTCTCAGGTTAGCTCTGATACCATGTTAGATTTTTAACATTAAGCTAGCATTATATTAGGATCTTTAACTAAGAGAATAACAAGCACAACAATCAAACACAAGAGACAATGAACATAACGTTTTTCCTTGGGGAAACTATAAATGGAGAAAACCCCGCAACTTCCTCAAAGATAGAATCAACACCAAAAGTAAAACCCAAAATAGTAAGATGATCTCTCGACAGCGGTAGCCTCTTTCTTTCTAGCCCCAGAAACTTCTTCTTCCTCAGCTATGCACTACAAGTGAGTATGAGTGAGTGTATGATAAATAGAGAGGCTCACTCTCTATTTATACTAATTCCTGACTTGACAATAACTCACTAGGGCCAAATTCACTAGGTGAGTCTAACAACCCTAGGGCCCCGGAACAGTGGGGACTTTAACCCTTGAACAATAGGAGGGTTACCCACATTGACTTGACATGACTTGTTTATATTATAGAAACTCCCGATCAGAACATCGGGGCATGACATGACTCAATTACATTACAAACACTTCTCGGAATAAACATCGGGGTACAATACATAAGAAATACAAGTGAATACATTCCGAAGTTACAATTGCATCAACAATATATATTTTAACTTCCATCATAAATATCCCATGACCTACTTACAAATACATTAATAATTCAAGTAGGAAACCAATGAATTCTGATGAGTGAATAAATGTTCAATGATTTCCAGGTACTAATCACCAAGAAGGTGATGCAACTGAGTAATTAGCTCCTCCTAGTGAAGAGAAATGGTTCCACGTTTAATGTCGGGACGCAACGTGTCAAACAAGGAAAAGGCAAGACACAAATGCAACATTGGGAAATGGTAGAGCCTAATTACGGAGGCGTATGTATTTAGGGTTAGAAAGGATAATATAAACTACACACTACACAAGCCTACATTGTGATCAACAACCTTTCATCAAAGGGCATACCTATGGGAAGAACCTGCCATTATCCCAATGCCACTTCCTAGGCACCAAGAAACTTGGATGACATCATGTTCTACAAACCAATAACAAAATTACACATATATTTTCCATTGCTGCATTTTCTAAATACAGATTTTTGCCTTAACTCAACTATAGAGACAAAAAATTGTAGCCTATAGATAGGCGATAGACCCAAATTAATAGGGCCTTCATGAAAAACTATATTTTCCCCCATCGAAGACATAATAAATACATAATCCACACTATCAACACAAAATTTAACCTAAAAATCCCCACTACGAATTTTTATAGCCTTTTATATTTTTGTTTTTTACCCAATTAAAAACAAACCAATAAAAATACCAATTAAAACCCTAAACTAAAATTAGGTTGAATTCCTTTAAAAAAAATCCAATATAGAACTTTTAGACCTCATATAAGAATATGGAAAAAATTCAACCAAGTGAAAACGATGTATGGATTTGCAAAAATAATCACAAGAGAAGACACCATATTCAATAGTCCTTCAAGTGATTCACAAACGTGGAAAATAGTTTTGTGTGCTTCCATTTTACCACTAACACTTTTTTTTTAAAATGTGGTTCACCATTTGTTGGAGGGATACTCCACGGAAAATACCAACACCTGATATTCAAACTGTATCAAGGTATGGCCAGCTCATCATTCACACATTTATTACAAAGGGCTCCACAAGAGCATCATGTCACTTACAAGAGTAGAACCTGGGTGGGGAGGTTAACATTCATTCCTCCCAACTACCCAAACTACATCCATTTGACACTAACACTTGCATGTATATAGAGATAGCACGCATAATAGGATAATGTTGATGTCACTATAACTTTCTTATGTCATAAATTTTAAATCATTTATTTCCAAGTAATAAATGTCTTTTAATCTAAAGCAACTTGTTTTATCAAGTTACCAACCATAAATTGAACATTTGCAATAAGTCCTAATAAGGAAGTTTATAAAAAATAAAAAATCTAGGCAACCCATGTAGGGGTGGGTGGTTGAGGCCCCACGACCATTTGTACATAGGGCCTAGCCCGTATAGTAATGTAAAAAAAAATTATAAACACAAACTTAAAATTTGCAATGGAGTTCTTATTATAATTACAAACGCGAAAGTTACAATGAAGTTTTTTTAAATATTTTAGGAATGATTTATAGTCACAAATTTAAAAGTTGAAATGAAGTTCTTTTCAATATTTTTGGAATGATTTTTTTTAATGTTTCTTCAATTTAATTATACTATTGGTTCAAAATGTGAGAAAAAATCAATTTAAAGTGATTTAACTATTTTGAGTTTCTTCAACTTAGTATTATTTATTTAAAATGTTAAAAAAATAAATAAGAATATATATAGTCAACTATTTCCATTCTTATAGACAATCTTTTAATTTCTTTAAGAACCATGCACAATAATGTTCACTCCAATGTTCAAAAATAAATATCAATGTCACCATTTGTTCAAATTTTAGAAAAAATCAATAAGAACATATATGGTCAACTATTCCCATTTTTATAGACAATCCTTTAATTTCTTTAACAACTATGCACAATAACGTTCACTCCAATGTTTAAAAATTGATATCAATGCCTCTAGAAGGAGTTTTTAGACTTTCTATCCTTGGTAGGGATTTTACATTAAGAATTGGTCCACATTCTTAAATAATACCAAGATTATGCAAATGGACTATGTATCCCTACAAGTCAAAGGTAGAAAAATAAACCCAGTTTGATTTCATAAGTCACATGGATTACACCACAATAATTAAACACAATTTAACTATAGAGAAACTAACCACAACATACTGCGATGAATTTTAATAATTAGAATGATCAAGCTCCTCCATTAAATTCAACAAAGTTATTTTGTAAAGCTTCTCATCCACAAACTTCTCATATGAGTGTTGAAAGCCTCTCACAAACTACCACTCAAATATGCATACTTGCACTATTGTAGCAGTAATGATCAATGCCTCTATCCACCACTATTGTAACAAGAATGATTAAGCCCTCTATCCAGCATGCAATGAATGGCTTAAATTGTTCAAGCTACCATCGATTTGTCTTCAACGTGTTTAAAATCAATGTAGGCATATTATTTCATATTCCTCACAATTCTTAGTGGCGTTAATTATTTACTTATATATCACAGTTTTTACTACTATTTTTTTGTTGCATCATTTAATTTTCTATCCATGTTATCCACTACTTCATTAAAAATAAGTTTTCTCTTTGTTTGTTGTTGAAGGGAAAGAAGTTCTTTATGAGAATATCATGCCTCTAAAGGTACAATCATGGGAAGAACAATTAGCTAATTTGGACCAGAATATCGTTGTTATGTCTTATATGGTAAATCATTTCTTGTGCAACCACTTATGTAGCATCCTATTACATATGTAGAACAATGAGAGGTTCATTATTATTATATGGTATCACTATAGAAGCTATTTTAGAAACACAAAATATACAAAATATGATGTAAGTAATACCCAAGCTATTGAAATCAAATGAGATGTGTAGGATAGTTGGTTGCAGGAATGATGCATGAGTTATAATCTAGAATGCCTAAAGGAGGAAACTGTTTGTAAAACACCAATAAAAAAATTAAAGAACTATAATATTCCTCACATATGGTGGCTTAACCGTACAAATTAGAGCAATAATAAGATATATAGAGATAAACAATGCATGAAACATGAAATTATGTGGCAAATTAATTGATCAAACCGAATAGACAAGAGAAATGCCATAGAAATAGAAATAGATCTTATATTATGATAAACACTTTAGGAAGTGATGTTCATGTGCCTCTTAAGTTTGGGCGTCTTTCCATTTTAGTAGACCTCTAAAAAAATAGTTCTCAACAAAACAATAAATAGTCTCTTATCTCTTTAAATGGGATTTCAATATCCCAGAACCCTAACTACTTGAGTTGGTTAGTAATTAATGAATTGTAGCAACTACCTAGTGGGCCTTAATTAACATAGTGACCCTTTTTACATTAATTTTCTAGTACTAACTACTTATACTTAATCAAAGGTTATGGCCTCTTACATAATATGACTAACTACTAAAGTAGGGTATTTTGGGTGGGACAATAAAATGCCCCCCCTTCAAAAGCATAATTTTCCTCAATGCTAAAGATGAGGAAATTACTGCAGAATCCCTTTAGGTAGTCTTATGCTGCATATGGATCATTTTACCCATGATGCATACACGGAAGAATACATAGAAGACTAGGAATTCAAGGAGGTATTTCAACAACTAAAAGTCCAATTCCATGTAGAATAAGGTGACAACAAGGATGACTATCATGATCTCCAGGATGTGTTACTATACAAGTTGGACAACCTCTATGTTCATAAAGGTGAGATATTGCAACTCATGAGATAGTCTCACACCTCCAGAGTTGCAGGTCATTTTGGTGTTGGGAAGATAGTTTCCAACTTATAAAGGCAGGTTTATTGGCCTAGAATGAAAGAAGATGTAGCTCAGTTTAATAGAGGATGCATAGTTTGCTATAAAATCAATCCTAATAATAGGAATCAATGTCTATACCATCCCTTACCTATTCCTATGAGATGATGGGAGAGCATATCCATGGATTTTGTGGGTGGTATGACAACCACTAGGAAGGGACGTGATTATTTATTTGTGGTAGTTGACATATTCAAGAAGATGTGCATTCTCATGCCTTGTAAAAAGAACATCATAGTACATGTAGCAGTAAACATGTTCTATGAACACGTCTAGGTGCACATTGGGATACCAAGGAGCATCTTCTTAGACATGGATACTATATTTCTTAGTGCCTTTTGAGCTGCACTTTGGGAGAAGACTGACACTAAGTTGAAAAGGTCCAACAGTCTATCCACATATGAATGGGTAGAGATAAGTAGTCAATAGGACTTTGGTGCAACTTTTGAGGGGTTACAATCATAAAAAATCAAAGAATCGGGATGGAAAATATAGTCTACATCCAACACTCTTATAACAAAGCAATCCACACTTCCATTCGTAATAGTCCCCTTTTGAAACTTGTTTTGGATATCTTCCACCTTCACACTCTAGATTTTGTTTACGGACAACGAGCGGAAGTGAGGGAAGACACTACTGGTGAAGAATTAAGAGCCGAAAAATTCATTAAGTTTAGGAAAATTCATTTGCAAGTACAACGGACATTAAAGAAGTCACAGTAAAAATACAAGGTAAGACATGACCAACACAAGGTTGAGAAAATGTTCAAGGTTGGAGATATATTTTGGTTGCAATTGAATAAAGAAATATTACAAGTCCATGGTAAGAATATCAAGGAATTACAATGTGGTCCTTTTGAAGAGTTAGAGAAGGTAGGAGATAATTCCTAGAGACTCATTTTATCCCCATATATGCACATTTACTTAGTAGTTAATGTGTAAAATCTAAGTCTCTATGGATCTTCCATGTTGGACCAAGACCTTAAGCACGTATTACCTTCTATATATGACTTAGCACAAAAATATAAGGAAAAGTTAGTACAAGACACAATTTTTTAGAAGAAGTCCAAAACAACCAAGTGAGGATAATATGAACTCTAGAAAGTGGGATTGAAAGGAAAAAATACATGTAAGGATAAAAAATACTCCAAGGAGAAGGTAGAGGAAAAATTTCTTCACCTCATTCAATAAAATATTTTGGGGATCCCGGTGGGTTAGCTCAAGTGGTTAAGAGATGTTTCTGAAAGCAGGAGGTCGCGGGGTCAAATCCTCTAGTTGGATGTTGATAGAAATCATACTATGGGGGATCCCTTGCCATGTACCCATATCAATAGCACTATGGAGAAACCACTAACCCATTAAATTCCCATGAGTCCTAGTGGAAAAAAAATTAGTTATTAAGGAGTTATGTTTTGGCCAATTTACTTATGTAATTAAATAAATGATGGTGAACCACAATTTTTCTATATTAAATATTTCTAATAAATGTTTATGCGTTTTCAATGTAATAGATGTCTCAAGATGGAGCATAGTAAGAGATAAGGAAGGTGAGTTTCCATCCTCTATAAAAACTAGGAACAAAAGCAGGACAAAGCAAAAACAATAGTGAAAATCAAGAAAAGCAAGAAAGCAACACAAAGTAAGAAGTCATAAGTTTCTAAAATTTTGGGCTCAAGAAGGAATGGTAAAATAAAAAATCAATCAAAGTCTTTAGGAGATATTTAGAGGCTAATTTTATGCGATGAGGGTGCATTCATGGAGGCAAGTGATTCCATATGGAGGTGCAACTTGCCAAAGAAGCCACCACTCTCCACAAATTCGAATTTCAAAAAAAGAAAGGATCTAGAATGAAGACAAAAGCTAGCAAGGGTTAGTAAAAGGAGTATGAGAGCATCACTAAATAATATTTTTTCATTTTGAGTTTTGAGGATTTATCTTGAGAGCTCTATTCGTCTCAGAAACTTGGGTGATGTGCCCCTTTGCATTCATTGATCCAACTGAGGGATTGGGAGATTCTTCTGTTGGATTTTGAGGAAAAGGACATCCAGTCCTTTTCACGAAGGTTTAATGCATCCATTGAAGTATTTTTCAGGACTTATCAGAGTCTTATGGAGTACTGAAACCAAATTCTAGTTGAAATAGTGCTTTTTGCAAGGAGTCTCCAGTGCAAGTTAAAGTTTGGTGTGTGTTTGGATAAGGAGGGAACACTTGTGGTTCTTGGTAGTTGTTGTTGGATATCCTATTGTTCATATATTATCCATATCAAGTGTTGGGTACACTCTGGGAATATCATCCCGATTTTGTGTCAAATTACTGCTTGGGATCCCAAGTACTGTTAAGAGGAAACCATCACCTTGATCAACTTGTTTATGTTCTTTTCTATGTAACATTTTTGAGTTCTATGGCCACTTTCATATATGCTATATAGTGTTTATGCAGCTTCTTGAGAAGCCATTAATTTTTCTTAAAAAAAAAATTTCAGTGATAAGTTTACATGCTGCAGAATCTTACATTTCCTTGGATTATTTCTCCTATGCTTGTTTGATGCTATATTTTGACTATTTTTTTTTAGTTTTTGTGTATTAGACTATATTTTTTTCATATGTTTTTTGTTATGAAGGTTGTTTCAAGTATACAATAAAAATTAAAAACAATCCCATCCTTTAAACCTACAATTCGTGACCCTTATATGTTGTTTGAGTTAGCCCGGAAGTTTACTAGTTGAGTAGTCCCAGTTTCCTAATTTTCTCTAGCTCCCAAATTTAGCCCAACAAGGTCTAATATTTTATCCTAGTGTCTGAATAGTAGGTGGGGGTTTATACATAGGCCATCCACTTCCATTCTACACCAAAATACATTGGTTTCAACATAACTCAGGGTTCATTAGCTTGAAGCCTTTGGTTTATCCAAAGGAGTCTTCCAAGGTGTGATTTAGCCTAGTAAATGTGTAGTTTTCAACATTGGGAGTCTATTTAGGATGATACATATTTTATTTATTCCATATCATATCCTAAATAAACCACCTTTGGAAAATTTTGGGAATTCTAGTGGTGTCAGAGTCTGCAGTTTTAATTCCTAGCCCAAAACTAGTCATAGTTGAGCTAGTGTGCATAAATCTCCATTTAGGTGCAATAAAATGGTATTAGAGCAGGGTCCTTTGCACGTGTTAGCGACAATACCAAGATCCATAAAATATTGGTTGAATAAATTATGTAGATTACATACAAAGTTTACATCTATAAAGCTAGTTCTAGTCATTGAAGTTGATGATCTTGAGCAGTATGAAGAAGAACAAGTGGTCTGTATAGATGGATAACTACCAAGAGATGAGGATGGATACTTGTAACCAAATGTAAAATGAATACCAAAGGTCCAAACCACCAATGAATAAAATATGGTTTAACAAGGAGGATATCAGAAAGTGAAAACTTTCGTTGTCATTATCAAGAGTATCTTGCCTGGGGGAATGAAATATGCGAAGACATATCCTTCGAAGATTATTTTTATTGCATATTTGGATTTTGGCCAAAGCATGCAAATGAGGATATGGTCAAGAAAAATAGACCATTAGGAAGAGAAACAGGTTGTTCCACTTCTCAGAACAGAAAAGAAGAAGGAAAGGGAACAAAAGGCCAAGGTTTACCCAAACCATCCATATATTGGAGTTTTATGAGATCATTTGTTTTTTATTGAAGTGGAGCCAAAGCTGGCAAAGACCCAATTTATGCTAGCAAGTGCAAGGAGGAAAATGATTCACATTCCCATCCATCCACAATTATTGAGAGGAACCATGAAACACCTATTTCTTTAGGTGGTGAAGCAGAAGAAGAGGTCAATATAGAGGAGTGCTAGTCACTAGAAGGTGACTACAATGGATAAGATAACTATGCAAAAGAATAACTAGATACTAAGCCTTCCAACTATTATTAAAAAATTTAATACAAAGGTGAAAGAATGGAGGAAAATGACGCTCTCGACATGGATAGGAGAGCATTCCTTAAAGGGTGTGCAAATCTCTATTTTGGTGTCATAGATATCGATTTAGAATGGTTTGATGCAGGAAACGTTTTTTGTAAGCATGAAAAATAAGATCTTGCAACAAATGAAGAAGACTAAGGATCAATTTATCCAACACTAGCTGATATTCACCATGTACTTGATCCAAACAAGGAAGAAGAGGATTTTTATCTTGCATTTTTATCCTTGATCCAAATATTTGTTTTGGGTGCACAAATATTTCATCCATTAGAAAAGTATTTGTGAAGACTTCATCATGCCACTTTATAGATTAATCTTCCTGGCTGAATGTGATATCATGTCCGAAAAGGATTTGAAAATTGTACAAGATAATGGCCACTACTACCCGACAGAAGAAGGCCTATATCTAAGGATGTTTGGAGGGACAAGGGCCCCTTCGATTCTACCAAGATATGTCACCGATTATGTTTTTCACAAAGAAGTGGTGAGGAAAATATACATTGATGGGATCAGTAATTACCTTTTTTATCAAAAAAAAAATGTATACCCCCCACTCCCTTGCTACATTGGAAGTTATAAGTTCTCCAAGGTGAAGAGTGCAACAGATTTTGTCAAGGAATTAGAGTATTTCCACTTCGGAGAGATAAGTTTTCACAGGAATGAATCTGAAGACAAAGTTGCCAATTATTATACAGCAGCAGGAGTGCATTTCAAATATACAAATTAGTGGGATAAATATGAAGAGATATTCAAAAATGCACAAAATATGCCATCGATGAGGAGAAGATTTAAGCAAAAGATAAACATAGTAGGTGGAAAGGGAAAATATGTTGAGCAACTAAAGAAGCAAGAAGGGGAGGCCACAAGGAAAAGAGAAGAGGAAGCACTCAAACTTTTGGAAGAAGGAGAATAGTGGCTGGCTCAGGAGGAGGCTGCAAAAAAGAATGTCCAAGAAGAATTTGAGAAAGAGAAAGAAGAATCCAATAAAAGGTTAGCAAAAGAGGAAGATGCGAAAAAGAATCAGGAAGAAGAGGATCAAAAGAGGCAGGAAGAAGATGAAAGGTTAAGATTGGAGGAAGCTGACAAAGAAAGAGAATAGGCATAGAAAGCAGCTGAAGAACTTCGAAAAAAGAAGCAAGAGGATCAAGATCGCGCAATTCTGGAACAGACTTAGTCTTATGAATATCTGATAGGATCCTCTATCCCATATAACAACATAACAGAAGATAATCCAGCTCCTACATTTGGGATTGAACTAATCCCTTTCATCCCTTCTGACGAACATGTGGTACCTGATTTCAACACAATCTTCTATGACAACAAAAAGAAAATAATTGTGCAAAAAACAGAAAAGAAGGTGGACACGGGGGAGAAGAAAGCAGTCATGGTAACGGAGAAGACAATAGCTCATGGGACTAACAAGGACCCTAAAATCCTTGCAATGGCAAGTGCAGCAACAGCCCTTTCGAATGTAGATAATGTGGATAGAATAGTGTATGATTTGGAGGAACAAAAGAAAACGTTATCCCAAATTAAAGAAACTTTGAATAAGGAAAGAGGGGAAGGTTAGAATCTAAAAAGGAAACATGCAGACATTCTTAGTGAGATTGAGAAATCAAAAGAGGCTTGTCAAATTTTACAATATGACAAGGATCCTCTAATATTGTCAGTAAACATCATTGAGGGAGAAAGGAAAGACCTTAAGAAGCAAGTGGAGGAAGCAGAATATAAAGGAGATGCAACAAACAAGAAAATAGAAGAGCTAGAAGCTCATAATATTTTACCGAGAGAACAACTTCAAGAGGGAAAGGAGAAACAAGTGGACATCACTCCATTCTGGAACCTAACCTCAATGCTACAAAAAGAGATAAATCAAGTTTTGTTGAGCCTTGCAGGGGATATGTATAGAGTTAAACAAATTGAGGACAGATTGAAAGAGCTAGAATTCAATTCAACAAAATTTTGAAGAATGTTATTGGATGTAGTAGGACTTGTAAAGAATCAGTTAGCATGGATAGAAACCCATTCAACCTTTCCAGCTAACATGCCTCAGAAATCCACATGTAGTCTTAAAATGGAGTTAGCCATACTAAAATTTGGTTGTAGAATGGTGGTTAGATTAAACACTTCCATTGAGAAAACTATTGAGAAATGTAATGAATTTTACAAAGGCATACATCTGGTTCACAATCAGTGCATGATTCTAACAGACTCCCTGGATCAAGTGTTCCTAGTCAGGGAAGAACATCTAAAGAATTTGCAAGAGAGGTTGCAAAAGAGAGAGGAAAGCATATCCAGGCTTGAAGTTGTTAGAGAAGAAGACATCAAGTTGTGCATTATACAAGCATCACGTCACAAAATTAAGTTGGAAGAAACTTTGGTTCAGAGTACACCCAAGATGAAGGAAATTGAATCTCAACTGTCAAAGCATGAGGTGGCAGAGCATGTATTGAAACCTGTAGAGTTCCAGGTCATCAATGAGCAAGCACAAACTTGGGATGTTTTCGTCAAGACACCAACTGGGCCCAGTTAGTTTTGTCTTATTCAAAATTGGAGTGTTATTTAATATTTTGTATTTATTCTAAGTACTTGCACTAAAAGACAAAATTTTGTAGAGGAGTCGAGGAAGCCAAAATCTTTGGTGGCAGCTCAAGAGTCATTTTGGTTTTTGTATAAGTAGAGGTGAAGTAGATATGTAGAGGAAATTTTCCATGCTATCTTTTTGTAAAGTTTATTGTAAGAAGAACTACTTCCTTTTATAATAAATAAGACTATTTTTTCTGCTAGAGAAGGGGATGTGAAGTTTCAAACGCATGTTGTAGATTGGTTGAATGTTGAATTGTTTATGTTTCAACTTATTCTACAAACTTGTGAGATCATTCTGACTTATGAATTACTTCCATGTTATGAATGATTTTATGCTATTTTATGAAACTTATGCAGTATATTGAGTGATGAACGTTTTAACCAACAATGAGCTATCTCTTTGTTTATCTTTCTATGTGTATTCATGTATTGTAAATTCTGAATTTCTACGGGTAATATTATTTATAAATTCTTTACAATACATTACTCATAATTAAATATAATCTTTCTCCTTGGGGATAGGCTAGATAGAAATAGTTATCTTAGCATAGTTGTTATTTGTTTATGATTTAGAATAAAAAGGGGTAATAAGACGAGAGGTAAGAACCTACGCATCACATTGTGAACTCTTTGATGTCTTTATCGATTGCACTTATATTAGGAACTTGCATATCATATATAAGTAAAACAAAAAATACACTTAAACGATGGATCGGGCCGCACCTGGTAAAACAAGCTTTAACCGTTACTCGACCTACAGTAGCAGGACCGCAAACCGGGTGTCTTCCCCATATCAAACAATAGCGAGTTAGCTGGGAACGTTTATTGGGGAGAATCCCTACTGTTGTTACTTGGGATTTTCCAGGCCTCAACAGGTCCATAGATATTCCCTCCTCTAAGATAATGTGACCCAAATAATGAATTCTATCTTTATAGAAGTCACATTCGCTAACCTATGCATACAACTTATGCTCCCTTAGAGATTTCAACATCAATCTCAAATTTTCTTCATGATCTTCTTCATTCTTAGAGTAAATAAGAATGTCATCAAGGAAAACAAGAACAAACCTATCCAACTACCTGCTGAAAACATTTTTCATGAGGAACATGAATGTAGCTGGTATATTTGTGAGACCAAATGGTACCACTACAAGCTCATAGAGTCCATACCTATTTTTGAAGGTTGTCTTATGAATATATTCATCCGTGATTCTTACCTGATGGCCGTAACCAGATCTCAAGTCAATCTTGGAAAATATCTTTACTCCTCTCATTTGATCAAAAAGGTCATCAATTCGAGGTAAAGAGTATTTATTCTTCACAATGAATTTGTTCAACTCTCTGTAATCAATACAAAACCTGAGTGTACCATCTTTATTTTTCACAAACAGAACTGGTGCTCCCCAAGGGGACACACTTGTCCTGATATACTTCTTCTCCAACAACTCTTACAGCTGCATATTCAGCTCTAGCAATTCTGGTGTGCTCATCTTGTAGGGTGTCTTGGACACTGGTGCTGCTCTAGGAACAAGTTCAATTGTAAAATCAATGTCTCTCTTTGGAGGAATCCCTAGAATTTCATAAGGAAAAATATCCCTGAATTCCTGCAATACATGGGAGTCCTCCAACCTAGGAGTTTCATTCTTTGTTTCCTCCAAAACATGAGATGCATACAATCTGCAACCTTTCTTATAGAACTTCTTCAGTTGCATTATTGAAATCTAACTAACAGAAAGCACCTTTGGAATGCCTCTTACAACCCTTAGTTTTCCTTCTTCATCCATGCAATCAAAGTTATTGTTGTAACAATCAAGCTTTACTTTGTGCAATTCTAACCAGTCCATTATAATGAGAATATCGTAGGAACCAAGTGGAAGAACATTCAAGTCTGCATAGGTGACTAATCCATCCAGGACTAATGGAAATTTCTCTTCTACTTCACTATATTTTCTCTTGGTTCCAGTGGCTAGTTGAACTAACCATGACTTTCTATGCTTTAACTTCTTAAAGGAACAAATATCAACAATTCTAGGAGTAATATATCTGTGAGTAGATCCAGGGTCAATCAAAATAGAAATAGTTTGCTTAGTAATATTACCTTTAACTTCAACCGCAGTTGATTGATGATCTGCATGGCAGTCCTCTAGGGCTGCATAAATTCTAGGTATAGTCCTCGTTACTTGACCCACAATTTCTACTTCATGGATTTTGTGATCTTTCCTTACATATCCATTCTCATATGGACAGTTCCTACACATATGGTTTTCTCCACATCCCCAACATTGGAGTGGTTCTCTGATCTCTTTTGGGTCTCTTGGATTTTCTCCCATCATTCTGGTTGGCTTAGTCACAGCTTGTGATGGATGCTTTTGTTGATTTCGTAAGTGAGAAGGTTTAAAACATTTCTTCCTTTAGTCAAACTTTTTCTTCTTCTTATCCTTCCATGCCTTATGGATATCAAGTGTTCCTTTGTTCTGATCATAGCAATACTTAGCCTTCCTGATAGACTCCTCTATACTTCTAAGTTCATCAAACTCAATTCTTTCTTTGTATGCTTGAGGTAACCCACTCAAAAAATATTGTATTTCCACGTTATCATCCTTGATGTATCTGACATGCCTCAATATCTCCAAGATCTTGTTTGCATAGTCTTGCATGGTCATTTGTCCCAATATCAACTCATATAACTCTTTAAAATTGTCATCATAGTACCTATCAGAGAGGTACTTCTGGTTGGAATACTTCTTAAACTGCTTCCACACGATCTTTCTGTCATTGATCTTCCTCACTTTCCGGAGGTTCTCCCACCATTTGGATTCTCTTCCATTCATATTGAAGATTGAAACCTGAGCCTTATGGAGTACTGAAACCCTATTCTAGTTGAAGTAGTGATTTTTGTAAGGAGTCTCCAGTGCAAGTTAAAGTTTGGTGTGTGTTGGGATAAAGAGGGAACACTTGTGCTTCTTGGTAGTTGTTGTTGGATATCCTATTGTTCATATACTATCCATATCAAGTGGTGGGCACACTCTGGGAAGATCATCCCAAGTTTGTGTCAAATTTTTGCTTGGGATCCTAAGTACTGTGAAGAGAAAACCATCTCCTTGATCAACTTGTTTATCTTCTTTTCTATGTAACCTTTTTGAGTTCTATGGCCACTTTCATATTTTCTATATAGTGTTTATGCAGCTTCTTGAGAAGCCATGAATTTTTCTTTAAAAAAAAGTTTCAGTGATTAGTTTACATGTTGTAGAATCTTGCATTTCCCTTGGATTATTTCTCCTATGCTTGTTTGATGCTAGATTTTGACTATTTTTTTTCAGTTTTTCTGTATTAGACTATATTCTATTCATATGTTTTTTGTTAGGAAGGTTGTTTCAAGTATACAATAAAAAATAAAACCAATCTCATCCTTTAAACCTGTAATTTGTGACCCTTATATGTTGTTTGAGTTCGCCTGGAAGTTAACTAGTTGAGTAGATCAAGTTTCCTAATTTTCTCTCTAGCTCCCAAATTTAGCCCAAACCAAGCCTAATATTTTATCCTAGTGTCTGAATAATAGGTGGGGGTTTAGATACAGTCCATCCACTTCCATTCTACACCAAAATACATTGGGTTCAACATAAGTCATGGGGTCATTATCTTGAATCCTTTGGTTTAGCCAAAGGAGTCTTCCAAAGCATTATTTAGCCTAGTAAATGTGTAGTTGTCAACATTGGGAGTCTATTTAGGCTGCTCCATATTTTCCTTATTCCAT
>LPNX010974159.1:81474-96948 GCA_001517045.1 Pseudotsuga menziesii
TGCTTTATTCCTAGCCTCCCTAGCACTTGTCTGCTTTTTTTGCTTTATTGCCTGCTTTTTTAGTGCTTTAAGGCAATTGGGAAAATTTGACTAGGTGAAGTTAACTTGTTTTTTTTCCTCCACATCCTCCACTCTTTTCTCCTATGAAAATCATGTATCAGTTGTCCTTCCATTACCTTTTAGCTTGCCTAATTGATTTTTCCAATTCGTGAGTTCCTTGACAGTTTTGGAAACTGCTTTATGCACCTATGGGGGATTTGCTTAGATTTAGTAAGCCTGCTTTTGACTAGATTCGAATGGAAACTTCATGCATTTGAATCCCTCATGTAATTATTTATTGTGGCAGCCTATGACTTCACAGGGTTGGCTATTGTACACTTATTCAATACAGTTTAGTGTTCAGCTCCATATTCAGTCTCCTTTGTGAGTAATTTTGCATGTACAATTGATAATTGTTGTGAGTGTAATTGTTCTATCACTGGGTTCAATTTCCACATTAATAGACACTAAAACGAGGAATTTTGGTCTCATCCTAATCTTAAGCATTTCAAAACATAAATGATTTGAAATCATCATAATCTTCCATGAAAACATTTCAAAACATTAGTCATTTGTAAAAAATACATCACAATATATTAATAGTCACCATAGATTAACTTAATATAGCTGTGTAAAACCTTCATTACAAAGTTTTTCATCTCTATCTAGAGAAATCCTTCCATCAAACCCATGACTAATTTAGATTACACTGTAGTTATTGATCCGGTGGGATAATGACTGATTGATTAAATAGCATCCAACAATGATATTCAACAACAATAAATGCACTTCTACCAAGAAATAAATGCATTATTTCCAAATTAATTATTTATTGATGGTGCAACGTTAAATTTAAATTTATTTTTAATGTCATGGCCATACTTTTTATTTTAATAGAATTGCCACTCGAGGATACACCTTCACATGAAAATACATATTGTTATACTAAAAATTAAATTAAATTATTATTATTACGTTACCAAAAATATTGTTTAACTTAAATTCAAATATTTCCAATGAAAACATTAAAATTCTAAATTAACTAAATTTGTAATTTGAAACATTTCACCCTTACAAATTTATAAAGAAAAACATGTTATTTTTAAGATTCTTAACTCAAATTACAAAAAATAAGTAATAATTAATAATCGATCACTATCTTAAAGTAATTTCGAATTTGTGGAGTTAAATTCTCTACTCATTTTTCCTAACCCTGAACTCTAGTTGGGAGGATATTAAAGCAGTAAAATGGGTTGTCAAATTTTTTTCCAATAATCCCCTGCCAAACTATCGTTGTGGGATTGCCTACGGAAATAAGCATCTCCAAGTATTTGAAGGAGCTTTTCGTTCCACTTTCCAATAGCTGATAATTTATCCAGAAGAATGTTGTTACTTCCTGGGGATAGGCGCCTAAGACCGGGACGAAAACCAGATCAGTGTACCAATTTATCATAATAGGGTAGGTTTTGTTGTTCATATTACATTATTTAGAGGGCCAGACATTATCCTGTAAGGCATAAACATTGAATAAAACCATATACATTATGTAATCAACAAACCAACATACTTTAATTATAACTACATTTATTTAGAACTATTCATGATTAGGTTTACAATGAGACGGTATTCCAACCCTACAAGTGTAGTTGTATCTCTTTATTTTCCATTTCTCTGTCGATTCCAACAGTTGCAAGTTTAGCAATTGTTATGTTATTTATGTAAATAATTGACTTCATGAACCCAATTTAAGTTTTCTGTATTATGGTATAATTATCCCATTCATCCATTATCCGAGACTATAAAATTGTTAATGCTCTACATATTACATTAATAATAATGGAGGATATCTTCTAACTCATTCATCTGCGCGGCCCAACGGAACACTTCTAATTCAACATCTGTTGAACAGTCTGATGGATAGAAGGGCATATTCCACTAGGGAAATGATATCTCATTCAAATCAAATAAATTATCATTTAAATTAGTTGTATCACCTACAATATGATCAATGTATGGCCGAAATTCCTCTTCTTCTAAACTCGACTCGGAGAAAGTAGTTGTATTTCTACCTCCTTCAACAAGATTAAGATCTTCAATCGCAAAAGAAATGCGTTCTGTATATTCTTCATTATTACATGATTTGAAGGTGTTCGTATTAGGGAAAGATAGGAAGAATTCAGTAATAATGATGCCCAAGTTTGAAAAGAGTCAGGCCACAAGAAGTAAAAGAAGATGCGACAGAAGTACAAAAGGAAGAACATAAGAAGGAAAAGAAGGAAAAGTAGCTACGATAGAAGCAGACATCGAAATAAGGAAGGACAAGGTATAAGAAGTAGTAAGGAAGGAAGATGTGACAGAGAAGGAACAAAAACAAGCAAAGAAGAAAGAGATAAGGAAAGAAGTAACTGAGGAGAGTTCATGAAAGAAGATAGTCTGCGACGGAAGAGAAACAACGATAGAAGGAAAAGATGTGAAAAGGAAGGAAGCAACGGAGTTAACCATGTTAGAGGACGTGCAGTGGCACAACGGATGGAAAGATACATTTCAGAAAGATCATGGGTATGAGGTCAACTAGAGTCAGTGGAAACTGCACATATGAAAGCATCATTGTAAGTCGATTCGTTAGTTCCTACTGACATGTGTCGATAGAATAGGAAAGACAACCTATTGGCTAATTGTATGAAGTCAGCTGAAAGTGACATTTAAGAATCTATAAAAGGAGGAACCTAAGCTGTATGTAGTTTGAACACTCTTTATTCGTTTTGAGCTTCTGGTCATTTTAGCTCTTGGAGAATTACCTCCTGGTCAGTTAGCTACGGCTCATGTGTTAAATTTGTAAGTTGTATTGTTTGTTAGTTTTCGAAGTGTGTTTAGTAATAAAGAAGAGTTGAATAATCTACAACTAAGTGCACAGAAGTGTAGAAGGGTTGAGTCTATTTAGGTTGTGTACGGATCACTAGTAGAGTCAAGTAGAGAAAGAGTAGTGATAGAATACTAGAGAGAATGAGAGGAGGAAGAATGTTGTATAGATAAGAAGGAAATATCTAGAACAGAGTCTGCAGCTTAGTGTGTAGATGAAAGGGTGCCATATATTTCTCATGCTAGATGAAGAACGTTTTTGTGGTTTTTCCCAGATGGGTTTCCACATTAGATATTGTGTTGAATGTGTTTGAGTCACATAAATATTTGACTATGAGTGTGTGTTTATGTATTTTATTATGAATGAGTTTATATGTAGTTTTTGCACTGTTATCATTGAATGTATTTAAGCTACATCGGATTTGTTTTTATAATACTTGTCCAAGGATGAGTAGTCTCACAGCATAATTGTGTTTAATAAGTATAAATACCCCACCCATCGGCTTTTGTTAAGCGCCTTCGTCGAATATCAAGGGGCATGAAATTGCCCACCCAACTACGGAAACCTGGTTCTGGAAGCTACCCATAGAAATATATCTCAGGTGAGACTACATTTGCATAGCAGGTGCTGCTAACTCATCCTTACTCTATCAGGTTGATATCATAGGATTTGTTGCATGCAAGGAAGGGACTGAACCTGAGTCAAGAGAGTTAGATGCCAACAAATGGTTCTAATCTCATCCATTAATGACTATACCATTTACTTTGCTATGAAGGTATTGTCCTATAAAATGTTGTGCAAACTACAACCGAACCAATGTACTGCGGGTGCAGTTGCTCTAGCTAAACTCTACATCAAGGGATTTCAGATTAACTAGTCACAATTCCTGTTGAATGAATTACTATAAGACGCATCTATTTCACAGGAAAGATGTAAACCTTTCCACTATTCCTGGTTGTTAATTTTTATTTCATTTGTTGTCTAGTTCGACCCACCAAACTACCATTCCATGGATATACATGCTTGCTGCAGGGGATCGAGATACTAAAATCTATGCTTCAAACAAAAAAACAAGGACAAACAAAGGGATACTAATATTGATTTTTTTATGCATGGAGAGGCCCTAAGGGATCAGGTGTGGAAGAAGACAAGACTTACAGATGACATTGTTAAATGGTTCCACCAAGCTATTAGGTTTCCTATCAGGACGCATTATGTTCTGATAAATCTGTGACAAGACCCACAACGCCAATGGTTGGCGATGTGGTTTCAATTAACTGAAGAAGAAGTGGATTCCATTGTCCATGAATGGGAGAAATAATGGTGTGTCTATGTTCCAGAGGACCAAATAGTATATGATGACCTAGACTAGGACAAACCACCATCGTCACAACATAAATATTGAGAAGAGGACCCACAGGAAGATGCACAAGTTCATGATCCAACCCAGAGTGGCTCTAGCTCAACTCCCACAGATCTAGTCGTAGAAGAGAATTGGAACCAGGAAGAAGCAGAGAAAGGGGAATCTTAAAGAAAGAAAAAAAAGAAATGTTGAATGAACATCCAATACCTTCATCATTGATGGGGAAGAGTTGATGCAGTTAACTGAAGCAATGGCAGAAGTTGCAGAGACAGGCTTTCAGAAAATATACAACTGACAAACATAGCTAACAAGCAGTATTATTGATCTGCTGAAAACACTATGCATAGTTGTTGAAGAGGTTAGAATTGTAGTGGATTATACACCTGAGGTACGTGGCCCTTTCAAAGAACAACAATCCGAGATGCCAATTCCAGTTCTACTAATCAGAGCTCAAGTATCAGGATAAGTACTTGATCTAGTAGCCTTGGAATTCAATGATGTTTCCAGAAGGATAGGAAAGATAACCATATATTTTTCATAGATGTGCATGACTGAGGTATATGCATTGCAAAATGTCACAGTCATAGAAATGAAAATAAGACAATTCATTTGATCTCTGCATAACTCTTTGAATTCATTTGATGTGAATTATCCACCATTATCTGATCAAAAGGTCTTGATCATCTTTTCTGTGTGGTTCTCAATCAAGGCTTTGAATTCCTTGAACTTGCTGAAAACTTCATCTTTGTTCTTCATAAAGTATATCCATGTCTTCCTAGAATAATCATCAATAACAGAAACATAGTATACATACCTGCTTAAAGAACTGGATGACACTGGACCGCATACATCGGAGTGAATGATTTCCAAGATTCCTTTTGCTTTGATTTCGCTACTTGGAAATGCCTTCTTTGTGTTCTTTCCTTTCGCACATCCTTTGCAGACTCCTTCATGTTTTGCTTGAATTTTTGGAAGACGTTCAACATATTTGCTTGCAAGTGGTAGTGCTCTGTAGTGCACATGTGCAAGCCTTCTATGCCGAAGTTCATTTGGCTCTACTGTGTCATGGACCAAAGCTTGTTCTGGATGGCCCTTCAATTTGTATAATACTCCTTCTTGTTCTCCAATTAGTATTGCATTGTCAATAATCTTTCCTCTTGGCCACATGAGGACTTGGCCATCTACAAATGCAACCTTCATGCCTTCTGCATCCAATGCCAATATGGAGAGAATATTCTTCTTTAGTCCTGTTACAAACAAGACATCCTTCATTTTCATTGACTTTCCAGATTCTAGCTTGTAGGAGGATTCACCACTACCTTTTATGGGATATTGGTAGTCATCCCCAAGTTTCACCTTATGGGGTGAATTATGTTCGGATAGTTTCTCAAAAGATTCATTGAATCCTATCATGTGTTTTGAAGCCCCACTATCAATAAGCCAATCTTTGCTTCCATGAGTGATAGTTCCTGTGAGAGCGGAGATCAGAACATATTCTTCATCACTTGAAGAGTCTTCACTTTCTTGTTTTACTTTCTTCCTAGGAGGCTCATCAACCTCAGCAGTGTGAGCATTATGTATTCTTTTGGAGTTCTTCTTCTTCTTGGATCCACTCTTATTCATGGGACAACTTCTAGTAAAGTGTCCTCTTTCATCACATGTATAACATCTGAGTTTGGATGGATCCCTTCTTACAAAATTATTTGTTTGATGAGAATGCTTACCTTGGTGATGATGATTTTCCCTTCTACCTTTCTTGGAGTGTACTGTGAGAGCTTGATCTTCATTTCCCATATTTTCTTCTCGAGCTGCTATTCGAGCTTCTTCTTGTGAACATTCTTCCCATAGTCTACTGAACTTGATTAGCTTCTTCCCAGCACAGATTCCTTGGATGAAATAATCCCATGACCTAGAGAGACCATTCAAGGTTGTCATCACAATTTATGCATTCTCCACTTCTTCATCTAATGCTTCAAGTTTTTCTTTGATCTAGAAGACCCTTGTGAAGTATGAATGGATGGTCTCCTCATTCTGGATATTTACATTCTTCAACTGGTTCCTTAGAGTCATCTTCTGGTTTATGTTCTTCCCTTCAAACAGTTTGGTCAGGGCACCAAACATAGATTTAGGTGTCTTGAGGGAGGACACCTGTGGTATGAGGTGATCATTGATTGAATAAGCAATAATCCTCTTTGCCATAACCATTTATTCTTATGTAAGGACTTATCCTCATCTTCTTCTGGAACTGGAACCTCCTCATTGATGTAGGAGTCCAACTCATTTTCTTCCAGGACCAGGGAGATCCTATACTTCGAGGATCGAAAGTTATCAAATCCCTCAAGCTTTTCATCAAGCTTGGTATGATGAAACATCTTAACTGAGAACCTCAAATGGAAATACAAAATATTTAGATCTTACCAGGTCAAGATGTTGGATTTGGATTTGGAGCTGATTTTTTGCAGTGCTGGTTTAGGAGCATATTAGGGTTTGAATTTCATGGAGTTCTGTCCAACCAAATACTTTTATCATGATCTCTAAACTTTGATTTTGAGGAGGAGATCAATCTAGGCCTGGGATCACTCAAAAATTCCACTTCTGTGGAAAGCCCTAATTTTCGGTAGTAGTGTCGGGTCCAAAACTGAAAAAGCTTTGAATCAGATTCTACTTAGATAGAAATATGCGCCCTAGGGAAGAGAGTCATCCCAACCTTATTTTGCTGAAAATTTGTGGAGAGAGATCCAAAAAGTAGGAAGCCCTAGTTCCCACAGCTGCATAGTGTCTTCTTCTCAGGTTAGCTCTGATACCATGTTAGATTTTTAACATTAAGCTAGCATTATACTAGGATCTTTAACTAAGAGAATAACAAGCACAACAATCAAACACAAGAGACAATGAACACATCTTTTTTCCTTGGGGAAACCCAAAATAGTAAGATGATCTCCCGACAGCAGTAGCCTCTTTCTTTCTACCCCTAGCAACTTCTTCTTCCTCAGCTATGTGCTACAACTGAGTGTGAGTGAGTGTATGATAAATAGAGAGGCTCATTCTCTATTTATACTAATTCCTAACTTGACAATAACTCACTAGGGCCAAATTCACTAGGTGATTCTAACAACCCTAGGGCCCCGAAACTGTGGGGACTTTAACCCTTGAACAATAGGAGGGTTACCCACATTGACTTGACATGACTTGTTTATATTATAGAAACTCCCGATCGAAACATCGGGGTATGACATGACTCAATTACATTACAAACACTTCCTGGAATAAACATCGGGGTACAATACATAACAAATACAAGTGAATACATTTCGAATTTACAATTGCATCAACAATATATATTTTAACTTGCATCATATATATCCCATGGCCTACTTACGGATACATTAATAATTCAAGCAGGAAACCAATGAATTCTAATGAGTGAATAAATGTTCAATGATTTCCACGTATCGATTGCCAAGAAGGTGATGCAACGGAGTAATGAGCTCTTCCTAGTGAAGAGAAATGGTTCCACGTTTAATGTCAGGACGCAATGTGTCGAACAAGGAAATTGCAAGACACAAATGCAACATTGGGAAATGGTAGAGCCTAATTATAGAGGCATGTGTATTTAGGTTTAGAAAGGATAATATAAACTACACACTACACAAGCCTACATTGCGACCAATAACCTTTCATCAAAGGGCATACTTGTGGGAGAACCTGACATTAGCTCGATGCCACGTCCTAGGAACCAAAAATCTTGGATGACATCATGGCCTACAAACCAATAACAACATTACACATATATTTTCCATTGCTGCATTTTATAAATATAGATTTTTGCCTGAACTCACCTATAAAGACAAAAAATTGTAGCCTATAGATAAGCGATAGACCCAAATTAATAGGGCCTTTGTGAAAAACTATATTGTCCCCCATCAAAGACATAATAAATACATAATCCACACTATCAACACAAAATTTAACCTAAAAACCCCCACTATGAATTTTTATAGCCTTTTATATTTTTTTTTTTACCCAATAAAAAACAAACCATTAAAAATACCAAGTAAAACCCTAAACTAAAATTAGGCCGAGTTCCTTAAAAAAAAAAATCCAATATAGAACTTTTAAACCTCATATAAGAAGATGGAAAAAATTCGACCAAGTGAAAACCATGCATGGATTTGCAAAAATAATCATAAGAGAAGACACCATATTCAATAGTCCTTCAAGCGTTTCACAAAGGTGGAAAATAGTTTTGTGTGCTTCCATTTTACCACTAACACTTTTTTTTTAAATGTGTTTCACCATTTGTTAGAGGGCTACTCCACGGAAAATCCCAACACCTGATATTCAAACTGTATCAAGGTATGGCCAGCTCATCATTTACACATTTATTACAAAGGGCTCCACAAGAGCATCATGTCACTTACAAGAGTAGAACCTGGATAGGGAGGGTAACATTCATTCCTCCTAACCACCCAAACTACATCCATTTGACACTAACACTTGCATGTATATAGAGATAGCGTGCATAATAAGATAATGTTGATGTCATAAATTAAATCATTTATTTCGAAGTATTAAATGTCTTTTAATCTAAAGCAACTTGTTTTATCGAGTTACCAACCATAAATTGAAAATTTGCAATAATTCCTAATGAGGAAGTTTATAAAAAATAAAAAATCTAGGCAACCCATGTAGGGTGGGTGGTTGAGGCCCCACGACCATTTGTACATAGGGCCTATCCCGTATAGTAATGTAAAAAAAAAATTATAAACACAAACTTAAAAGTTGCAATGGAGTTCTTATTATAATTACAAACTTGAAAGTTGCAATGAAGTTTTTTAAAATACTTTTGGAATGATTTATAATCACAAATTTAAAAGTTGAAATGAAGTTCTTTTCAATATTTTTGGAATGATTTTTTTTAATGTTTCTTCAATTTCATTATACTATTGGTTCAATATGTGAGAAAAAATCAATTTAAAGTGATTTAACTTTTTTGAGTTTCTTCAACTTAATATTATTTATTTAAAATGTTAAAAAAATTAATAAGAACATATATAGTCAACTATTTCCATTCTTATAGACAATCTTTTAATTTCTTTAAGAACCATGCACAATAATGTTCACTCCAATGTTCAAAATAAATATCAATGTCACCATTTGTTCAAATGTTAGAAAAAATCAATAAGAACATATATGGTCAACTATTCCCATTTTTATAGACAATCTTTTAATTTCTTTAACAACTATGCACAATAATGTTCACTCCAATGTTTAAAAATTGATATCAATGCCTCGAGAAGGAGTTTTAGACTTTCTATCCTTGGTAGGGATTTTACATTAAGAATTGGTCCACATTCTTAAATAATACCAAGATGATGCAAATGGTCTATGTATCCCTACAATTCAAAGGTAGAAAAATAAACCCACTTTGATTTCATAAGTCACATGGATTACACCACAATAATTAAACACAATTTAACTATACAGAAACTAACCACAACATACTACGATGAATTTTAATAATTAGAATGATCAAGCTCCTCCATTACATTCAACAAAGTTATGTTGTAAAGCTTCTCATCCACAAACTTCTCATATGAGTGTTGAAAGCCTCTCACAAACTACCACTCAAATATGCATACTTGCACTATTGTAGCAGTAATGATCAATGCCTCTATCCACCAGTATTGTAACAAGAATGATTAAGCCCTCTATCAACCATGCAATGAATGGCTTAAATTGTTCAATCTACCATCGATTTGTCTTCAACGTGTTTAAAATCAATGTAGGCATATTATTTCATATTCCTCACAATTCTTAGGGGCGTTAATTATTTACTTATATATCATAGTTTTTACTACTAATTTTTGGCTGCATCATTTAATTTTCTATCCATGTTATCCACTACTTCATTAAAAATAATTTTTCTCTTTGTTTGTTGTTGAAGGGAAAGAAGTTCTTTATGAGAATATCATGCCTCTAAAGGTACAATCATGGGAAGAACGATTAGCTAATTTCGACCAGAATATCATTGTTATGTCTTCTATGGTAAATCATTTCTTCTGCAACCACTTATGTAGCATCCTATTACATATGTAGAACAATGAGAGGTTCATTCTTATTATATGGTATCACTATAGAAGCTATTTTAGAAACACAAAATATACAAAATATGGTGTAAGTAATACCCAAGCTATTGAAATCAAATGAGATGTGCAGGATAGTTGGTTGCAGGAATGATGCATGAGTGGCAATCTAGAATGCCTGAAGAAGGAAAATTTTTGAAAAACACCAATAAAGAAATTAAAGAACTAGAATATTCCTCACATATGGTGGCTTAACTGTACAAATTAGAGCAATAATAAGATATATAGAGATAAACAATGCATGAAACATGAAATTATGTTGCAAATTAATTGATCAAACCAAATAGACAAGAGAAATGCCATAGAAATAGAAATAGATCTTATATTATGATAATCACTTTAGGAAGTGATGTTCATGTGCCTCTTAAGTTTGGGAGTCCTTCCATTTTAGTAGACCTCTAAAAAAATAGTTCTCAACAAAACAATAAATAGTCTCTTATCTCTTTAAATGGGATTTCAATATCCCAGAACCCTAACTACTTGAGTTGGTTAGTAATTAATGAACTATAGCAACTATCTAGTGGGCCTTAATTAACATAGTGACCCTTTTTACATTAATGTTCTAGTACTAACTACTTATACTTATTCAAAGGTTATGGCCTCTTACATAATATGACTAACTACTAAAGTAAGGTATTTTGGGTGGGACAATAAAATGCCCCCCCTTCAAAAGCATCATTTTCCTTAATGCTAAAGATGAGGAAATTACTATAGAATCCCTTTAGGTACTCTTATTCTACATATGGATGATGGGAGAGCATATCCATGGATTTTGTGGGTGGTATGACAACCACTAGGAAGGGACATGATTATTTATTTGTGGTAGTTGACATATTCAAGAAAATGTGCATTCTCATGCCTTGTAAAAAGAACATCATAGTACACATAGCAGTAAACATGTTCTATGAACACATCTAGGTGCACATTGGGATACCAAGGAGAATATTATTAGACATGGATACTATTTTTCTTAGTGCCTTTTGAGCTACACTTTGGGAGAAGACTGACACTAAGTTGAAAAGGTCCAACAGTCTATCCATAGATGAATGGGTAGATATAAGTAGTCAATAGGACTTTGGTGCAACTTTTGAGGGGTTACAATCATAAAAAGCCAATGAATCGGGATGGAAAATATAGTCTACATCCAACACTCTTATAACAAAGCAATCCACACTTCCATTCGTAATAGTCCCTTTTTGAAACTTGTTTTGGATATCTTCCACCTTCACACTCTAGATGTTGTTTATGGACAACGAGCATAAGTGAGGGAAGACACTACCGGTGAAGAATTAAGAGCCGAAAAATTCATTGAGTTTAGGAAAATTCATTTGCAAGTAAAACGAACATTAAAGAAGTCACAGTAAAAGTACAAGGTATGACATGACCAACACAAGGTTGAGAAAATGTTCAAGGTGGGAGACATATTTTGGTTGCAATTGAATAAGGAAAGACTACAAGTTCATGGGAAGAATATCAAGGAATTACAATATGGTCCTTTTGAAGCGTTAGAGAAGGTAGGAGATAATTCCTAGAGACTCATTTTATCCCCATATATGCACATTTACTCAGTAGTTAATGTGTAAAATCTGAGTCTCTATGGATATTCCATGTTGGACCAAGACCCTAAGCACGTATTACCTTCTATATATGAATTAGCACAAAAAGATAAGGAAAAGTTAATACAAGACACAATTTTTTAGAAGAAGTCCAAAACAACCAAGTGCGGATAATATGAACTCTAGAAAGTGGGATTGAAAGGAAAAAATCCATGTAAGGCTAAAAATTACTCCAAGGAGAAGGTAGAGGAAAAATTTCTTCACCTCATTCAATAAAATATTTTGGGGATCCCGATGGGTTAGCTCAACTGGTTAAGAAATGTTTCTGAAAGCAGGAGGTCTTGGGGTGAAATCCTCTAGTTGGATGCTGATAGAAATCATACTATGGGGGATCCCTTGTCATGTACCCATATCAATATCACTATGGAGAAACCACTAACCCATTAAATTCCCATGAGTCCTAGTGGAAAAAAAATAGTTATTAAGGAGTTATGTTTTGGCCAATTTACTTATGTAATCAAATAAATGATGGTGAACCACACTTTTTCTATATTAAATATTTCTAATAAATTTTTATGAGTTTTCAATGGACTAGGTGTCTCAAGATGGAGCATAGTAAGAGATAAGGAAGGTGAGTTTCCATCCTCTATAAAAATTAGGAAAGAAAGCAGGAAAAGCAGAAACAATAGTGAAAAGCAGGAAAAGCAGGAAAGCAACACAAAGTAAGAAATCATAAGTTTCTAAAATTTTGGGCTCAAGAAGGAATGGTATAGTAAAAAAAGAAATCAAAGTCTCTAGGAAATATTTAGAGGATAATTTTATGCGATGAGGGTGCATTCATGGAGGTAAGTGATTCCATATGGAGGTGCAACTTGCGAAAGAAGCCACCACTCTTCACAAATTCAAATTTAAAAAAAAAATAAAGGATATAGAATGAAGACAAAAGCTAGCAAGGGTTAGTAAAAGGAGTATGAGAGCATCACTAACGAATATTTTTTCATTTTGAGTTTTGAGGATTTATCTTGAGAGCTCTATGTTATCCCTAAAGTTGGACCTAGACTACGGGATCCAAGCTTAAGGAAATATTAGTTTGTCAATGACCAAATCAAATGAAATCAAATCAGGAAGACAGACTGGTATAAAACTTAAGGCTAATATATCTTCACAGTACTATAAGGTACTAGGCTGATATCATATGTTTATACAGTTTCAGGTATGTTTATACAATATCACTGGTATATGTTACAGATAATTACATACAGGTATTCACAAGAAAACCAGAATATATGATAGGCTGGTAAACCAATGAGGGCTGCAAGACAAATCATAGAAACCACATAACATAAAACTACAATACAGCATTCAATAATAAGAATTCTATGATCATGATAACATAAAGTGAAACTGTGACTGTGTATGAATATTAAAGATAACTGTTTCTTTTGATAAGAATTAGAGTAATGGAATGTGAGTGACCATATACCTAAAAGAATTACCAAAGAAACAGTTCATGAAGTACAGAAACAAATCATCATTAGATTTCATTCAAAACTAGAACCTGATTGAAGCTGCAAAGATTTTATGCTATACAGAGATGTTTACAATCCATCCAGCATGATTCCCCAAAACTGCCAACCTCACAGTCCCCTTCTCGAGACCTCTTCACTCTCCTTGCTCTCGAGTTTCTGGCTGGGACCTCCTTTTACATTAACAAATGATGAAATATATAGAATTTTACATAACATAAACAATAACAGATTTTTAGGAAACAAAGTCGATCATCAATCTAAAAATAAAATAAATTTAAACTGTCTTCCTTCAAATCTGTTGAACACTCTGCCACTTGTGCATTGGCTGTCTTCAAGACTTGTAATATAGAACTGACCCATTGACCACTACTAACAGTATGCCTGGAAATCTGGAAATGATTGCCCATATGTTGCTTGAACTCGACCACTTGTCATTTGTATGAATACTTTAACCTTGCGTTGATGCTTAGCTGTTGGTCTCGGGTATTGGACTTGAATGACTTGATGTAGAGGATTGATGGCACCTGGACGATCTCTCTTACTCTTGGTGTGGACGCTTGGCATCAATCACTTGGATGCTAATTTGGCAAGATCTGTGGACGCCTTCAAGCTTGAGCTCTTGTATTCTTAGACCCCTGTATGCGTTACCTTAACCTAGCTCTATTCCAGCTTTACCAAAAAAATCCCTTTCCCAATGCACCAGTCAAAACATGTATGATTTCACTGAAGCGTATTCTTTAATAACGTGGCTTGAGAATAAAATCTCATCACCAATGCTTCTTATTCAAAATTGAGTGCTTAATTACCATATAAAGTAGCTGGAAAGCAGCACGCATTCCACCATCTCTCAGATGAAAATGGAACTCCATATCTTTTCAGCCAGTGGATCGAAAACTGCATATAGCTCAAAATCTTGGGTTATCCAGCACAACAAAGTGTAGTCTATGTCTCTTCTTAGTGCTACTTACTACGGATCATGATTGGTTCTACAATCTAAAGGATTGCAGGATTCGAATTGAAACAGTGCTGAACAAGTCAAATGTACTGAATGAGGTGAAAACATCAATGTTAAATGCTGGCTTGCATGTGGAGGACTTACCCAGTGACCCTATTATGCATTCTTCTTATGGCCGTCTTGCCAATTCGATGTCTTTGTCCTTTTCCTTTTCCTGGGCTTTGAAATGCTCAAGCTGCTGCTGCATAGCTCGTTTTTCTTTAAGGATATTTCTGGAAACCATCAACAGTTTTTGAAATTCTGCCTCCTTTTCTTCCATATCCTCCCTTAACCTTTTGTTTTCTACCAAAAGCTTTTCATTGATCTCCTGCAAGTATCTGGTTTGTTCCTTGTATGTTTGAAGGGACCTTTGGCATTGACCAAGTTCTGGAATCACATCTATATCGTCCTCTTTCATACAATCTTTGTCTTCTGGCAGATTTCTTAGTTTTGAACCTTCAACAAGTTTATTTGGTTCCTCTGTACAGAATATTTCGGGTATGGCACCTGCCACTCCTTGTATGTCAATGAATTCCTCCATGTTCTCAGAATGTTTATCTTCTGCTGCGTTGATGGTTCCTTCACTGGCTGCATCTTCGATAATCACAACCTCTCTAGCACCTTCCTGTGCTATTCTTTCTTCTTTCTGCAGTTTATCCCTCATTCTAGTCCTTGGTTTATCTTCATTAAATAGCTGCTTGCAAATTGTCTTTTTAGCTGCAATACTTTTCAATATATCACTAAGCTTTTCTGTTCCTTCCTGTATGCAGGGTGTTTGAGGGTCAACACTGCTCTGTACAGCCTTATTAACAACAGTTATTTCTTCATTTGTATCCTTCTGATTTGCATCTACAGGGTTTTCTATTTGTTGGCTGGCCTCATTCATCATTTTCTTACCCTTTTGCTTAGGGTTCTCACTGAAACCTAGTTCTGCCAATAAAGAACTCCATGACCTGCCTTCCTTGTCCAATTGGTTTAAAACCAACA
>LPNX010974159.1:97340-110478 GCA_001517045.1 Pseudotsuga menziesii
CTAAGAATAATACCCCTGTAACCTGTCACAAAAATTAAACCAGCCTGATCTTTGTATCAATTTAGCAGATCGTGGAAATTGTTTAATCCACTGTGTATTACTAGGCTCCAGTCTGCATATAAAACCTCCAGGCCTTTTCTTTTCAATCAGCTCAGGTTCATCATCTTCAATTTCTTTTGACATCCTGAAACCCTAAAATGATTTTAACTTAACCTGTGTAGAGTAATGGAGTTTTAAGTTTCAACCAACAGAGGTAATTTGCTTCATACGGCTCAGTGCTAACACCTGGAATATGAATACAACTCTTCTTGTGCTGTAGGTAAAACTTTAAAAACTAACAAAGAGATAACTCTGATGAAATTTTGAATCAGACTAGTGATAAGTCTTACCCTTGCAGACCCTATGAAACCTTGAACAGAGTATTATCAAGAACAGAGTATTTCATACTATTGCTGCATGCTGAAACAATACAATGTTGAAACTGAAACTACAGGTGAGAATATATACCATACATATAACCCTGCAATTACATGCTCTAGGGTTTTTGCAATGCGAGCATGATTCTCTGAATATTCATATTATACTGCTTTTATCTAGGAAACTCTGTTAATTCAAAAGCCTTCAAAATGTATACCCTATACAGGAACTTTCATAATACTGTAGAGTCTTCACGCTGTAAATCGAACCCAGCACTGCTGCAAATACATATAAGCAAATGGATATACTCCAATCTTAACCCTGCAAACTCTAGGGTTCAAACACAGACCAATATTTCCTGAACATGATAAAACTCAGCTCGTGAAGGTGAACTGTGAGCAAAACCAGCGCTCTCATACTTCTTTTCAGCAGCCAAATGAAACAAGAATCGGGGAAAACTGAGTATCTAGCTGTTTTTTGCCACGATAACCCATCAGCATTCATTGCTTGAATGGCTCCATTGTGAAAAGACACCACCTTTATCCTTTATTATGCTACCGTATTGACTCATCATTCCATGGTAAAGAACATTAAATCATAAAAATGTCGAATGTTCATGCTCAAAACATATGTTCAATACTATGAGAAAGGTTTATCTTAATCAAAAATATCATAACATAAACCATAAACCTTTCAAAAACATACCATATAATATATTATACCATCAAAACTCCATATGCTGCACGCTCTCAAATTGCTGCCAGTTTGGGAATATGCTGCCAGTTTGTAAAAATCTGCCATGTAAAACATAATCCTTTGCACATACATAGGTTTTTAGTTACTGAATAGAACTTTTAATGATTTAAGGTACCTAAGGGAAACATAAGGGCTAACAATCAAATACAAAACAAAATGAAATTTAAAACAAGAAAAACCAATGCAAATCCAAAATTTGAAGAGACACACTAGGAACAACCCTAGAGATAACACTCTATTCATCTCAGAAACTTGGGTGATGTGCCCCTTTTCATTCATTGATCCAACTAAGGAATTGAGAGATTCTTCTGTTGGATTTTAAGGAAAATGACATCCATTCCTTTTCATGAAGGTTTAATGCATCCATTGAAGTATTTTTCAGGACGTATGAGAGTCTTATGGAGTACTAAAACCAAATTCTAGTTGAAGTAGTGATTTTTGCAAAGAGTCTCCAGTGCAAGTTAAAGTTTGGTGTGTGTTTGGATAAGGAGGGAACAATTGTGGTTCTTGGTAGTTGTTTTTGGATATCCTATTGTTCATATATTATCCATATCAAGTGTTGGGAACACTCTGGGAGTATCATCCCAATTTTGTGTCAAATTACTGCTTGGGGTCCCAAGTACTGTGAAGAGAAAACCATCTCCTTGATCAACTTGTTTATGTTCTTTTCTATGTAACATTTTTGAGTTCTATGGCCACTTTCATATCTTCTATATAGTGTTTATGCAGCTTCTTGAGAAGCCATTAATTTTTCTTAAATAAAAATTTTCCGTGATAAGTTTACATGCTGCAAAATCTTGCATTTTCTTGGATTATTTCTCCTATGCTTGTTTAATGCTAGATTTTGACTATTTTTTTTTTCAGTTTTTCTGTATTAGACTATCTTTTGTTCATATGTTTTTTGTTATGAAGGTTCTTTCATGTATACAATAAAAATTAAAACTAATCCCATCCTTTAAACCTACAATTCGTGACCCTTATATGTTGTTCGAGTTCGCCCGGAAGTTAACAAGTTGAGTAGTCCCAGTTTCCTAATTTTCTCTCCAGCTCCCAAATTTAGCCCAAACGAAGTCTAATAATTTATCCTAGTGTCTGAATAATAAGTGGGGGTTTAGATACAAGCCATTCAATTCCATTCTACACCAAAATACATTGGGTTCAACATAAGTCATGGGGTCATTATCTTGAAGCCTTTGGTTTAGCCAAAGGAGTCTTCCAAAGCGTGATTTAGCCTAGTAAATGTGTAGTTTTCAACATGTGTAGCCTTTGGAAAATTTTGGGAATTCTAGTGGTGTCAGAGTCTGCTGTTTTAATTCCTAGCCCAAAACTAGTCATAGTTGAGCTAGTGTTCATAAATCTCCATTTAGGTGCATTAAAATGGTATTAGAGCAGGGTCCTCTCCACTTGTGAGCAACAATACCAAGATCCATAAAATATTGGTTGAATAAATTATGTAGATTGCATCCAAAGTTTACATCTATAAAGCTAGTTCTAGTCATTGAAGTTCATGATCTTGAGCAGTATGAAGAAGAAGAAGTGGTCTATATAGATGGATTCCTACCAAGAGATGAGGATGGATACTTGTAACCAAATGTAAAATGGATACCAAAGGTCCAAACCACCAATGAATAAAATATGGTTTAACAAGGAGGATATCAGCAAGTGAAAACTTTCCTCGTCCTTATCAAGAGTATCTTGCCTTGGGGAATGAAATATGCAAAGACATATCCTTCAAAGATTATTTTTATTGCATATTTGGATTTTGGCCAAAGCGTGCAAATGAGGATATGCTCAAGAAAAATAGAACATTAGGAAGACAAATGGGTTGTTCCACTACTCAAAACGGAAAAGAAGAAGGAAAGGGAACAAAAGGCCAAGGTTTACCCAAACCATCCATATATTGGAGTTTTATGAGATCATTTTTTTTTTTATTGAAGTGGAGCCAAAGTTGGCGAGGACCCAATTTGCGCTAGCAAGTGCAAGGAGGAAAATGATTCACATTCCCATCCATCCACAATTATTGAGAGGAACCATGAAACACCTATTTCTTTAGGTGGTGAAGCAGAAGAAGAGGTCGATATAGAGGAGTGCTAGTCACTAGAAGGTGACTGCAATGGATAAGATAACTATGCAGAAGAAGAACTAGATACTAATCCTTCCAACTATTATTCAAAAATTTAATACAAAGGTGAAAGAATGGAGGAATATGACACTCTGGACATGGATAGGAGAGCATTCCTTAAAGGGTGTGCAAATCTCTATTTTGGTGTCATGGAGATCGATTTAGAAGGGCTTGATGCAGGAAAAGTTTTTTGTAAGCATGAAAAAGAAGATCTTGCAACAAATGAAGAAGATTAAGGATCAATTTATCCAACACCAGCTGAGATTCACCATGTACTTGATCCAAATAAGGAAGAAGAGGATTTTTATCCTGTATTTTTATCCTTGATCCAAATATTTGTTTTGGGTGCACAAATATTTCATCCATTACCAAAGTATTTGTGAAGACTTCATCATGCCACTTTACAGATTAATCTTCCTGACTGAATGTGATTGCATGTCGGAAAAGGCTTAAAAAATTTTACAAGATAATGGCCACTACTACCTGACAGAAGAAGGCTTATATTTGAATATGTTGGGAGGGACAAGGGCCCCTTCACTTCTACCAAGATACGCCACCGATTATGTTGTTCACAAAGAAGTGGTGAGGAAACTATACATTGATGGGATCAGTAATTACCTTTCTTATCAGAAAAAAAAAAAATGTATACCCCCCACTCCCTTGCTACATTGGAAGTTATAACTTCGCCAAGGTGAAGAGTGCAGCAGATTTTGTCAAGGAATTAGAGTATTTCCACTTCAGAGAGATAAGTTTTCACAGGAATGAATCTGAAGACAAAGTTGCCAATTATTGTGCAACAGCGGGGGTGCATTTCAAATATACAAATTACTGGGATAAAGACTAAGAGATATTCAGAAATGCACAAAATATGACATCCATGAGGAGAAGATTTAAGCAAAATATAAACACAGTAGGTGGAAAGGGAAAATATGTTGAGCAGCTAAAGAAGCAAGAAGAGGAGGCTGCAGGGAAAAGAGAAGAGGAAGCACTCAAACTTTTGGAAGAAGTAGAATAGTGGCTGGCTCAGGAGGAGGCTATGAAAAAGAAAGTCCAAGAAGAAGCTGAGAAAGAGAAAGAAGAATTTGAGAAAAGGTTAGAAAAAGAGGAAGATGCAAAAAAGAATCAGGAAGAAGAGGATCAAAAGAGGCATGAAGAAGATGAAAGTTTAAGATTGGAGGCAGTTGACAAAGAAAGAGAACATGGATAGAAAGAAGATGAAGAACTTCGACAAAAGGAGCAAGAGGATCAAGATCACGCAATTCTGGATCAGACTTAGCGTTATGATTATCTGATTGGATCCTCTGTCCCATCTAGCAACACAACAGAAGATAATCCAACTCCTATATTTGGGATTGAACTAATCCATTTCATCCCATCTGAGGAACATGTGGTACCTGATTTCAACACAATCTTCTATGACAACAAAAATAAAATAATTGTGCAAAAAACAGAAAAGAAGGTGGACACGGGGGAGAAGAAAGGATTCATGGTAACGAAGAAGACAATAGCTCATGGGACTAACAAGGACCCTAAACTCCTTGCAAGGGAAAGTGCAGCAACAACTCTTTCCAATGTAGATAATGTGGACATAATAGTGTATGATTTGGAGGAACAAAAGAAAACGTTATCCCAGATGAAAGAAACTTTGAATAAGGAAAGAGTGGAAGGTCAAAATCTAAAAAGGAAACATGTAGACATTCTTAGTGAGATTAAGAAATCAAAAGAGGCTTGTCAAATTTTACAATCTAACAAGGATCCTCTAATATTGTCATTAAAAATCATTGAGGGAGAAAAGAAAGACCTTGAGAAGCAAGTGGAGGAAGCAGAATATAAAGGAGATGCAACAAACAAGAAAATAGAAGAGCTAGAACCTCGGAATATTTTACTGGGAGAACAAATTCAAGAGGCAAAGGAGAAACAGGTGGAAATCACTCCATTCTGGAACCTAGCCTCGATGCTACAAAAAGAGATAAATCAAGTTTTGTTGAGCCTTGCAGGGGAGATGTATAGAGTTAAACAAATTGAGGACAGATTGAAAGAGCTAGAATTCAATTCAACAAAATTTTGGAGAATGTTATTGGATGTAGTAGGACTTGTAAAGAATCAGTTAGCATGGATAGAAACCCATTCAACCTTTCCAGCTAACATGCCTCAGAAATCTACAAGTAGTCTTAAAATGGAGTTAGCCATACTGAAATTTGGTTGTGGAATGGTGGTTAGATTAAACACCGCCATTGAGAAAACTATTGAGAAATGTAATGAATTTTACAAAGGCATACATCTGGTTCAAAATCAGTGCATGATTCTAACAGACTCCTCGGATCAAGTGTTCCCAGTCAGGGTAGAACATCTGAAGAATTTGCAAGAGAGGTTGGAAAAGAGAGAGGAAAGCATATCCATGCTTGAATCTGTTAGAAAAGAAGAAATCAAGTTGTGGATTATACAAGCATCAGGTCACAAAATTAGGTTGGAAGAATCTTTGGTTTAGAGTACACCCAATATGAAGGAAATTGAATCTCAGCTGTCAAAGCATGAGGTGGTAGTGCATGTATTGGAACCTGCAGAGTTCCAGGTCATCAATGAGCAAGCACAAGCTTGGGAGGTTTTCGTCAAGACACCAACTGGGCCCACTTAGTTTTGTCTTATTCAAAATTGGAGTGTTATTTAATATTTTGTATTTATTCTAATTACTTGCACTAAAAGACAAAATTTTGTAAAGGAAGAGTCAAGGAAGCCCAAATGTTTGGTGGCAGCTCAAGAGTCATTTTGGTTTTTGTATATGTAGAGGTGAAGTAGATATGTAGAGGGAATTTTTGATGCTATCTTTTTGTAAAGTTTATTTTAAGAAGAACTACTTCCTTTTATAATAAAGAAGGCTATTTTTTCTGCTAGAGAAGGGGATGTGAAGTTTCAAATGCATGTTGTAGATTGGTTGAATGTCGAATTGTTTTTGTTTTAGCTTATTCTACAAACCGTGAGATCATTCTGACTTATGAATTACTTCCATGTTATGAATGATTTTTTGTTATTTTATGAAACTGATGCAGTATATCGAGTGATGAAATTTTTAACCAACAATGAGTTATCTCTCTGTTTATCTTTTTATGTGTATTCATGTATTCTGAATTATGAATAGCTACCTGTAATATTATTTATACATTCTTTACAATACATTACTCATAATTAAATATAATCTTACTCCGTGGGGATAGGTTAGACATAAATAGTTAGCTTAGCATAGTTGTTATTTGTTTATGATTTAGAAGAAAAAGGGGTAATAAGACGAGAGGTAAGAACCTGTGCATCACATTGTGAACTCTTTGACGTCTCTATCGATTGCACTTAGATTAGGAACTCACATATCATATATAAGTAAAACAAAAAATACACTTAAATGATGGACTAGGCCGCACCCAGTAAAACAAGCTTTAATCGTTACTCAACCTACGATAGCGGGACCACAAATTGGGCATGTTCCCCATATCAAACAATTTCGAGCTAATTGGGAACGTTTATTGGGGAGAATCCCTAATATTGTTACCTGGGATTTTCCAAGCCTGAACAAGTCCACAGATATGCCCTCCTCTAAGATAATGTGACCCAAATAATGAATTCGATCTTTATAGAAGTCACATTTGCTAACCTATGCATACAACTTATGCTCCCTTAGCAATTTCAACATCAATCTCAAATGTTCTTCAGGATATTCTTCATTCTTAGAGTAAATAAGAATGTCATCAAGGAAAACAAGAACAAACCTATCCAAGTACCCGCTGAAAACATTTTTCATGAGGCACATGAATGTAGCTGGTGAATTTGTGAGACCAAATGGTACCACTACTAGCTCATAGTGTCCATACCTATTTTTGAAGGTTTTCTTATGAATATATTCATTCGTGATTCTTACCTGATGGCTGTAACCAGATCTCAAGTCAATCTTGGAAAATATCTTTACTCCTCTCATTTGATAAAAAAGGTCATCAATTTGAGGTAAAGAGTATTTATTCTTCACAGTGACTTTGTTCAACTGTCTGTAATCAATACAAAACCTGAGTGTACCATCTTTATTTTTCACAAACTGAACTGGTGCTTTCCAAGGGGACACACTTGTCTTGATATACTTCTTCTCCAACAACTCTTGCAGCTGCATATTCAGCTCTAGTAATTCTGGTGTGCTCATCCTGTAGAGTTTCTTGGACACTGGTGCTGCTCTAGGAACAAGTTCATTTGTAAAATCAATGTCTCTCTTTTTAAGAACCCCTGGAATTTCATCAGGAAAAATATCCCTGAATTCCTGCAATACATGGAAGTCCTCCAACCTAGGAGTTTCATTCTTTGTTGCCTCCAAAAAATGGGCTTCATACAATCTGCAACCTTTCTTATAGAACTTCTTCAGCTGCATTATTGAAATATACCTAACAGAAATCACCTTTTGAATGCCTCTTACAACCCTTAGGTTTCCTTCTTCATCCATGCACTCAAAGTTCTTGTTGTAACAATCAAGCTTTACTTTGTGCAATTCTAACCAGTCCATTCTAATGAGAATATTGTAGGAACCAAGTGGAAGAACATTCAAGTCTGCATAGGTGACTAATCCATCTAGGACTAATGGAAATTTATCTTCTACTTCACTATATTTTCCCTTAGTTCAAGTGGCTAGTTGAACTAACCATGACTTTCTCTGCTTTAACTTCTTAAAGGAACAAATATCAACAATTCTAGGAGTAATATATCTGTGAGTCGATCTAGGGTCAATAAAAATAGAAACAGTTTTCTTAGCAATCTTACCTTCAACTTCAACCACAGTTGATTCATGATCTGCATGGCGGTCCTCTCAGGCTGCATAAATTCTAGGTATAGTCCTCACTACTTGACCCATAATTTCTACTTCTTGGATTTTGTGAGCTTTCCTTACATATCCATTCTCATATGGACAGTTCCTGCACATATGGTTTTCTCCACATCCCCAACATTGGAGTGGTTCTTTGATCTCTTTTGGGTCTCTTGGATTTTCTCCCATCATTCTGGTTGGCTTAGTCATAGCTTGTGATGGCTGCTTTTGTTGATTTCGTAAGTGAGAAGGTTTAAAACCTTTCTTCCTTTGGTCAAACTTTTCCTTCTTCTTGTCCTTCCATGCCTTATGGATATCAAGTGTTCCTTTGTTTTGATCATAGCAATACTTAGCCTTCCTAATAGCCTCTTCTATAGTTCTAAGTTCAACAAACTCAATTCTTTCTTTGTATGCTTGAGGTAACCCACTCAAAAAATGATGGATTTGCACGTTATCATACTTGATGTATCTGACATACCTCAATATCTCCAAGATCTTGTTTGCATAGTCTTCCATGGTCATTTGTCCAAATCTTAGCTCATATAACTCTTTAATATTGTCATCATAGTACCTGTCAGAGAGGTACTTCTAGTTGGAATACTTCTTGAACTGCTTCCCTACGATCTTTCTGTCATTGATATTCCTCACTTTCTTGAGGTTCTCCCACCATATGGATTCTCTTCCATTCATATTGAATATGGATACCTGAGCCTTATCGAGTACTGAAACCGAATTCTAGTTGAAGTAGTGATTTTTGTAAGGAGTCTCTAGTGCAAGTTAAAGTTTGGTGTTTGTTGGGATAAGGAGGGAACACTTGTGGTTCTTGGTAGTTGTTGTTGGATATCCTATTGTTCATATATTATCCATATCAAGTGGTGGGCACACTCTGGGCAGATCATCCCAAGTTTGTGTCAAATTATTGCTTGGCGTCCCAAGTACTGTGAAGAGAAAACCATCTCCTTGATCAACTTGTTTATCTTCTTTTCTATGTAATCTTTTTGAGTTATATCGCCACTTTCATATCTGCTATATAGCGTTTATGCTTGAGAAGCCATGAATTTTTTCTAAATAAAAATTTTTAGTGATAAGTTTACATGTTACAGAATCCTGCATTTCCTTGGATTATTTCACCTGTGCTTGTTTGATGCTAGATTTTGACTATTTGTTTTTTCAGTTTTTCTGTATTAGACTATCTTTTGTTCATATGTTTTTTTTAAGAAGGTTGTTTCAAGTATACAATAAAAATTAAAACCAATCCCATCCTTTAAACCTACAATTCGTGACCCTTATATGTTGCTTGAGTTCGCCTGGAAGTTGACTAGTCGAGTAGTCCCAGTTTCCTAATTTTCTCTCTAGCTCCCAAATTTAGCCCAAACCAAGTCTAATATTTTATCCTAGTGTCTGAATAATAGGTGGGGGTTTAGATATAGGCCATCCACTTGCATTCTACACAAAAATACATTGGGTTCAACATAATTCATGGGGTCATTAGCTTGAAGCCTTTGGTTTAGCCAAAGGAGTCTTCCAAAGCATTATTTAGCCTAGTAAATGTGTAGTTGTCAACACTGGGAGTCTATTTAGGGTGGTCCATATTTTCCTTATTCCATATCATATCCTAAATAAACCACCTTTGGAAAATTTTGGGAATTCTAGTGGAGTTAGAGTCTACATTTTTAATTACTAGCCCAAAACTAGAGAATCCCTACTGTTGTTACCTCGGATTTTCCAGGCCTTAACAGGTCCACAGATATGCCCTCTTTTGAGATAATGTGACCCAAATAATGAATTCTATCTTTATAGAAGTCACATTTGCTAACATTTGCATACAACTTATGCTCCCTTAGCAATTTCAACATAAATCTCAAATGTTCTTCATGATCTTCTTCATTCTTAGAGTAAATAAGAGTGTCATCAAGGAAAATAAGAACAAACCTATGTAGGTACCGACTGAAAACATTTTTCATGAGGCACATGAATGTAGCTGGTGCATTTGTGAGACCAAATGGTACCACTACAAGCTCATAGTGTCCATACCTATTTATGAAGGTTGTCTTATGAATATATTCATCCATGATTCTTACCCGATGGTAACCAGATCTGAAGTCAATCTTGAAAAATATCTTTACTCCTCTCATTTGATCAAAAAGGTCATCAATTCGAGGTAAAGGGTATTTATTCTTCACAGTGACTTTTTTCAATTGTCTGTAATCAATACAAAACCTAAGTGTACCATCTTTATTTTTCACAAACTGAACTGGTGCTCCCTAAGGGGACACACTTGTCCTAATATACTTCTTCTCCGATAGCTCTTGTAGCTGCATATTCAGCTCTAGCAATTCTGGTGTTCTCAACCTGTAGGGTGTCTTAGACACTGGTGCTGCTCTAGGAACAAGTTCAATTGTAAAATCAATGTCTCTCTTTAGAGGAATCCCTGGAATTTCATCAGGAAAAACATCCCTGAATTCCTGTAATACATGGAAAGTCCTCCAACCTAGGAGTTTCATTCCCTGTTGCCTCCAAAACATGAGCTGCATACAATATGCAACCTTTCCTCCAAAACTTCTTCAGCTGCATTGTTGAAATCTACCTAACAAAAATCACCTTTGGAATGCCTCTTACAACCCTTAGGTTTCCTTCTGTATCCATGCACTCAAAGTTCTTGTTTTAACAATCAAGCTTTACTTTGTGCAGTTCTAACCAGTCCATTCTAATGAGAATATCGTAGGAACCAAGTGGAAGAACATTCAAGTTTGCATAGGTGACTAATCCGCAGCGGTCCTATCCATTCCATTTCCGTTTTAGGGTTAATTTAGTGTCAAAATTGAACATATTTACTTAGAAAGTTAAGAAATATTAAAAAAAATAGAATAATAGTTTTTCTTATGACATATTTATTCCGTAGTCCACATTAACATATCTTTCTAAACTGAATATAACTAATTGTAATTGTATGTTTGGCTTGCCTGATCAGGTTCTTCATGGCATATCAACACAACCACAATCGCCCGCGTATCTACTTCACTACCGATCGTATTGCTATTGTGGTTATGGAAAGCCCACAAATGCAAATCAATGCAGGCTATGATTTTCTCCCCAGAAACGTTGTAGCCAACCGGAATCGATCACAGTTAGATCGAAACCTGCTTGCCATAGAAAACTTATTATCTTTTTATATTGGAGGTCATGGAGCTATTCTCACTGCAGTTTTTTCATTGGACGGCTCAGTTGGGTGGCAGATTTTATGGAGTACAGGAATTGTCTCATGGTTACTCTCCGCAGCAATCATCATCTCCCTTATCTTCATATTTTATAAACAGTACTTCAGTCTGATAAGAGACGGACGTGAACTCCGTCATTCGCCGATGGACAACTGGAAGTGGCTGGCAAGCAGGGGTGCATATGTTGTGATGTTAATCATCATATCAATATGCCTCTTAATCTGCTCTACTAATCTACTCTACTCCCACCTCCGCTAATCTAAGCAGAGGTGCATTTGTGGCTGATCATGCAATCTGGTACCAAAGAGGACGACCTGAATGAATGAAACCAGAAAATATAGTTCGTTTATATACAGACGCTCTTTATCTTTGTAATAAATAGTAGGTATAGTATAGTTTAGTTATCTTTGATTTAATGAATATCAAATAATTGCATATATATATATATATATATATATATATATATATTTTAAGTATATTGTTTATCTTTTTTACCATCTGATTTCACTTTTTTTGGACGTGATCCATCTGATTTTACTTTTTTTTGGTTCTTTTTAGTTTTTTGGCATAATTGTATGAATGCATAAGATTGTTATATTCTATGGTTCATATTGGGTAATCATATCTGTGGTTTATTATGTAATGGAAAATACATAATTAACCATGGAAGGATACCTATTGGGTGATGATTGAGTTATTGGAAACTGGGTTTTTTGGTAGAAGACAGAAACATACTTATTCGTACACATATGGACAAGTGATGACATGTCGTCATTTTGTAATTATCTGGTGATACCTTTTTTATATATCATATATATAAGATCTTTTTTTATGAAAAAAAAAAAATATTGTTTAGCGTCTTTACTCATCATTTAAGTGTAGTTTATTTGAGATGTACTATTGGTTACCTTTTAGTCAATGAATATCAAGGAACTTTATAGTGAAATATATATATATATATATATAACTTAAAATCTTAGCAGTTAGGTATCATTTAAGTGTTTTTTAAATGAAAATAATATATATTGGTTACTTTTGATTCAATGAATATAAAAAAACTATATAAAAAGAAAATATATACAACTTAAAATCTAATCTTTCCTATCTTTAGAGCAAATATAGTTCAAACTCAAATGTCATTTACTTAAAAAAAAAAAAAAAAGTAATGATTACCTTTAATTCAATGAATATTAAAAACTATATTATATGTATATATATATGTATGTTACTTAAAATCCTCCGCGTCTTTCAAATAAAAACTTCCGTTTGATCATATTTACAAGTTCCGTGTCATACTTCGTAATATAACGCCACATAATGTGACTTTTAAATGCCCGGGTTGTCTTATCATTTTATAAATGTTTTCATTAATAATATGTTAAATTATGATAATATCATAGCGGACACATTACGTATTTTTAAGTTATTTAGGTATTATGAAGTGGAATGTATTCATTTAAACTTATTTAGTGTATAAATGATGTTTAAAACTTTATTTTTAATTTTAATGTATATATTTTTTAGGAAGTGTATATGGTTTTATGCTATGACATATTAGGTATTTTTAAGTTATTTAAGTGTTATGAAGTAGAATGTATTCATTTTTAAACTTATTTAGTGTATAAATGATGTTTAAAACCTTATTTTTAATTTTAATGTATATATTTCTTCGAAAGTTTATATGGTTTTATTTTCATAGGTTTAAGTTTAATAGATATATTAATTCAAACTTCATTTCCCATTATGTCTAAAGCCTTAAATGTCCTTGGAATGTTACCATTTGTTTGTTTTTAT
>LPNX010974171.1:6646-46057 GCA_001517045.1 Pseudotsuga menziesii
TCTTCTTTGAATGGTGAGAGCTTGATCTTCAATTTCTCCCATCTTATTCTTCTCTTCTTATTAGTCGAGCTGAAAGTAATCAATTACTTCTGGCATACATTCTTCACATGAATGAATCCCATGATCTTGGGAGGCCATTCAAGGTGGCTATCACCACTTCTACATACTTCTTCTTCTACCGCTTCAAGTTGTTCTGCATTCTGGATCTTCACATTCTTCAACTGTATTCTCAAATCCATCTTCTGATTTAAGTTCTTATCTTCAAATAGCTTGATCAAGGAATCAAACATCTTCAGTGTCTTTAGGGAAGACACTTGTGGTATAAGCTGATCCGTGATTGAATCAACAATGATCTTCTTGGCCTTGATCAAGTTCTTCTTGTGTAAGTCTTTGAGGCTCATCTCCCTCTAGAACTGGAACCTATCTACTCATGTAGGTGTCCAATTCATTTTCTTTAGAGAGATCAAATACTTCCATGCTTGGAAGTTTTCAAATTCACTAATATTATCATCAAGATGATGTGATAGATCAATTTGAAATGAGAACCTCAAATGCAAATAGCAAAAGATTAGATCTTACCGATTTGAGGTGTCCATCCTGCTTCCGGAACTAGCTGATCTAGGGTTTGTCAGAGAAAACCTAATTTTCAAAACTTTGAATCTTTTAGATCTTATTGGATAGAAATATATATCTCTTCAAAATGGAGCTGTCCAATGTACTCCTTTTCTGAAAATAGTGGAGGGAAGCTCCTGGAACAGGAAGCCCTAGTTTTCCAATTTCTTTTGCTGAAATGCCTGTTATTGTTTCTGTGATATCTCCAAAATTACTACTCCTCTATGTCTGAAATTTCTCCTTGAGGTAACCTAAAATGTCCCTGATCCAAATCCATAGTTTTCATCAGAATTGGTTTCACAAATTGTGATTTATGATCAGTTTCCCAAGGTGACCTGTTACAGGACTGTTCAGAATAATGAAGTTCTACGACATTCCACGTGTCACTGGTTCATCTTCAGGTTCTGAAATTCAGACCAAAGAAAGTAAAGCCCGTTCTATTTTTGGAACATCTTCAGGAATTCCATTTGGACCTCTATAGCCCATGATACAGCAATTCGCCCCAGGTGTCCTGTTTAGGGATGGATTCTGGAAGAGGATGGAATCCTAAATTGGAGGGATCATATCTCCCAGAATATAGAGAATATGAGGCTGAATTTCGGACACAGTATAAATCAGGATTTTATATTAGGCCTCTACATTTTTCCACTCCTGATCCTTCTCCAATATTAGGATATAGCGAATGTACCAAAACTTAGCAGTTTTAGTATTTAGGGTTTTTTCAGATCAGGGTCAAACTAGGGTTTGACTTTCCCAGAGTTTCATCCAACCAAATTTCTTGATCCAAGTCTCTAAACTTCGATTTTGATGAGGATAAAAATCCTATGCTGGGCTCACTCAAAAATTCTTCTTCTGTAGAAAGCCCCAATTTTCTGCACCAAAACTGAAAATGCTCGGAATCGAATTCCGCTTCGATAGAAAGATGCACCCTTCAATGGAGAGTTAGTCTAGCCTTCTTTTGCTGATCGATCATGGATAGAGACCCAAAAAAAATAAGAAGCCATAGATTCTTTAGCTGCACAATGTCTTCTTTCAGGGTGGCTCTGATACCATGTTAAATTTTCATATGCTTAGCTAAGACATCAGTACTTCATTTCATTTTCATAACAAAAGCATATAAATAGGATCACTGAAAGATAGACAAGCACAACCATACAAAAGGAACACAAAGATTTATCCTGGTAAAACCCTAAAGGGAAAAACCCAGAAAAAGCTTCCTCAATATAGATGCCCCAAAAAGATAAAAGATAATAGATAAAACTAGCAAGGAGATCAAAGCCTGATCCTCCTCCTTCTCCAGCTACTTCTCTTCTCCACTAATGCCCTACACAAGTGAGAGTGTGTGTCTCAAATGAGGAGCACCACACCTCTATTTATATTCATCCATTCACTTTAACTAACTCATTCAACACATAGGCTCGAGTTACACATGTAGGCTCAAGTAACTACACTGGGGTTCTAATGACCCACCTTTACAATTAGAGGGGACTACCTCATGACTCTTATTAGTTCTTCTGATTAGAAGCATCAGGGTACAAAGTAATACAAGTGGTTCTCCCGGTAGGATCATCGAGGAACACAAAATATACATATAGAATATTCTTTGAAGTTACAATATTTCAACAATGTGTAGTGCCCATAGACCTCACAAAGTGTGCATGGTTGGTTTGTGCACAATGGGGCATTGCGCCTTGGTGCATTTGGTTGCGAGGGGTTCTGGGCTGGCTAGTTTGCCAGGGCATTGTTGGGAGGATTCGGTTGTTGATTGCCTCCCTGCGGTTGGTTATTTCCTTGGTTGCGGGGCCGGTTTTTTCTAGCTTTCCCTTGTTGATTGTTAGGGGTAGGATGGTTGGGACGGTTTTGTTGTGTGAACACTTGTCCCAATGGAGCGGGTGTAGCCGAGGCGGGGGATTGAACTTGTTGTACTGGCGGTGCATAGTAGATTTGTGGGGGTGGTGGTGCCACAAATGTGGTAATTTTCCCCACATACTGCTGTGATAGCCAAGCCATGGCCTAAGCTTGCTGCGGTGGTGCAGGTTGTGCATAGGAATTTGTCGCTCCAGAATGGAACATCATTCTAGTATAATCCGGAGCTTGGTTTTTGTAAGATACATTAGTAGTGTTGCTTGGTTGTGGTGTGATGGCAGGTGGTGTTGATCGAGGCTATGGCTGTTGGGAGACTGACCCTATGATGCCATCCACAACGTGGGATGCCCCTGGTGCGTTGTGGTAGGAGGTACTCGGATGGGGAGCATCTGGAATGACAGTGTAGAGGTATCCAGACTGAGAGTAGATTAAGTCAAATTGTTGGGCCTTCAGTATGGCCTCTTCTTTAGATTAGGGACATTCTGATGCAACGTCCTTTGCAATGGGATGGAGCAAAGTCTTAAGGAACCAATCCAAGAAGATCCTGTTGTCTAGTTGGATTTTTCATAAGCTATGGCGTCGCCGCCACTCATGTATATGGTCAGTTATGTGAGTGGCAGTGCTTCGACAACAGGATAGCAGGATCTCCACCCCCTCATCATATCTAACAGGGAGTTGGAAATACTATAGGAACATGAAGGCTAGGGAGTTGAAGTCAGGGTACTTGGCTTGTGGCAGCTCGATGTAGCATTTGGCTATGGCACCTGTAAGGGTGCGTTGGAACAGCCTCAACCTGATGGAGTCATCTACAATGTTGTTGGATGAGCACCATATATGGAATGTCATTATGTGGTTTTGGGGACATTCCCCTGCTTTGCCTTCAAACTTCGGGATGTATGATGGCAACTTAGTTGGCATGGGTGGCCAGAAAGCTTGGTGGTGAATGGGGTCATTTTTTAATCTAGCCAAATCAGGCAAGTTCAGCCGAGCCATGAAGGGAATATTTGACCCCAAGTTGATGTGGGACGGGGCTATGATGGTGGTGGGGTTTGTAGGTGCATAATGCATCTGCATGGCTGGGGGTGCTTGTGGTGGCACCATTACAGATGGGCCAATGCCCCCAAGTGCTGTATGGAGGGAAGTATGGGTGGTGGGGGAATTTCCCCCATGTAAGAGAGTAGGGGCAATGTAGGTGGATGGTACACTGCCCCCCTATGTGGCAGGAGGGGTAGTGTGTGTGGAGGGGCCACTACCCCCATGTGTTACCACTCGGCTAGATTGGCTGGTCACTATGGGTGGTGGCAGTTGGCTAATGACAGTCTGCATGACTGTGCTTGGGCCACTTGCCAAGTTGTGGGTGACAGGTTGTGACGTGGACATGAGTCCACTTGCTAAGGTTAGGATGGAAAATGGATCCGGATTTGCACTAGCCAAGGGGCTTGATGGTGCAATATGGAGGTCTGGTTCAGACTGATATTGGTTTGAATCAGAATCAGAGGCTGTGTGGCCCTCTGATGGTGTGGGAGATCTCTAAGAGAGGCTTTGACGGTGTCGATTGAGTGTTCCAAATGGTGGTGGTTCACCTCTCAGGCGTGAGGAAGATCGTGGAGGATCAATTGTGTTAGATTTATGTCTGAAACTTGGTGGGAATGATATTTGGACCCCAATTTCAGTGGCTTCCTATTGGCTGCAGATGGTCACTCGGCCACCAAGACTGCCAGAAGATAGCACTTGGCTTGTTCCTCACAGGTGCTTCTACTCAATTGGAAGGGGTCGTTGCCCGTTTCGCTTAGCAATTCCTCTCAGTGGCTAGCTACTTTGGGGTTCTTGTGGTACTCCTCATAATGAGTTTCTGGGCAAAGCTCAAGTACTTCCCATAGTTGAAGCAGTCAGGGAATTATGTCCTCAAAGACTGTAGAGTTGTTTTGACTTAGTGTAAATTAGTAAATTTTAAGGCTTACTCAATGTCATGAACTGAGTTAGGTTAATTATTGGGTATGGTGTAGTTGTTTGCTTGTTTTTTTGGTATTTGGTTGCTGCAATATGTTTTATGAATTCATCATGGTAGTTATGTATGCAAGCATAAACATAAATTGTAAACAAGTACAGTGATTAACCCTGAATGTTTGCTGGCCTAACTAGATGTCTACCTTAGAGTGATATTCCTCTTCAACCAAGAGAAGGTGTTGGGCTCTCAACACAATGGGACTAAGCCCATTTGTAGATCCTCAGGTCACCTCCCAAATGCTAGGTTGGTCAACAGGGAGGACGCTTAGCACTGTGAGAAGCCCTCCTTCTCTACCACCTCTACCTTCTAGGTCACCTGGTTTTAATGGTTTAGGAACAATATCATGGAGTGCCTAGATCTATACGAGTTTTCCCTTCGTCGTATCCCAGAATACCCCGGAGGGTGATGATTGGGTAGAGGAGGAAGGGGAAGCAAGATCATTGATTTTAAGTTTATTTTAGTTAGAATAGGTTAATTTTATTAAGCCATAATGATTTACTTAACATTTACACATTGTTCATGAAATAAAATGCAAAAAATAAAAATAGAAACTGAAATTAAAAAGCCCAAAAATGGGTAGCGCACCTGTAAAAGTCATGTTTTTGCGAATTGGATTCGGATCAAACCGTGAGGCATTACCTCAAATGGTTGAAAACCCACTTCGGAAATGGGCCCTTTTACCCCTATTTGTGGGTATATTTGAAAATGGCTCAACTGTTTGGGCAGAAAACGAGCTTGAACACAGGTCAATTTTCAGAAATTCGGTTCGGTCGTTTTTGCACAGTTGAGTGATTTGCAAACCACAGAATGGCCAACAGTAACTGGTACTGTGGCCAATTGGGATTGGATTGGCCTTGAGGAGGCTCAACAATGACTAGAAATGTACATAAACAAAAATCTAAGATAGATTTAACATGAAATTTCCAAAAAACTAGGGAAAAAAATTTAAAAGCTTGAGAATAAAAAATTTGGCCCAAGGATCCTGTGGGATCGACCTGGTATGGTCGCCAATTCTGTAGCAAGGATTTCTCCTTGCTATAGGGGTAGGAATGGATCCCTTATTCCTATAGGGAACAAGGGTAGGTTCTTGCTAATGGTAAATGCAAAAAATAAAACAGAAACGGAAATGATAGAACATAATATTAAACTAAAGCTAACCTAATCTAAACAAGAAGAAGCAAATGGCAAGAATAGTAAACTAAATCTAATGGCAGAAAGAAGAAAAAAAATCTATGGTGAACCCCTCTGCAGAAAAATGGGTTAGGGGCCTCCTTAAAACCTGCAAACAAACCTAAGCTCTAATGGAGAACTTGCAAAAACAATGTCAATAACAAAACTTGCAAATAAAATGAGAGTTAGAAAGAAAATAACATTAAGCAAAACAGAAATAAACCATTGGGTATACCTTCTCTTGGGTGGAAATGGGCCACCATGCCCTAGCTCATGGGAGAACCTCTCTTGGTTGGGGAGCAATGGCTCAAATGGAAATGGAGATGGAGGGAGTGTGGGTGGCTTGAGAGGCAAATGTGTCTCAAGGCATCCACGGGCAGCATAACAATATGCAAGGGAGAAGTGTTTTGAGAGTAACTGCCCACCCTCATTGTATAGTTTTTCCAAGGGGTTTTAGGGTTTTAAGTTGTTGGTCAGGGATTTAGTCTCTTTTAGGGTTTTAGCCCCTTTTTGAGGGATTTAGCTCCTAGGGGGCTATTTTGGGCTCTTTTTTCGGGTTTTTATCCCTTTTCTTCGTCCTTGGGCTCTTTTGGAGGTGTGGGGGTCTAATGGAAGGTCTGAGGGAGTGATATGGGGGTTGTGAGATGGTGTCCTTGGGTGGTGTAGGCCATTGAGAGCTAAGTGGGGGATTTTTGGGTTAACAAGCCTGATAAACCCAACTGCATTGGCTTGGATGATGATTGGTTATTGATATCAATGCATTGTTGATATAAGTGTATTGTTGATATAAGTGCAGGTGATTTGTTGACGGTCTGATAAACCCAACTGAAGGTTGGATTGACTGTGCCTGATATATATATAAAAGGATGTTATGAAGCAGCCTGCGTGCTGACCTAACATCCAAGTCCATAGGCGATCCGAAGGCTTGCAAAGTGAAGCAGGATCCTATGGACCAACGAGGAAACGCACAATACAGATAAGTATTGGATTATTTTGAAATTCTTGGTTATGAATATACATGAGTATATGATTTCGTTATGATGTTTTAAGCTCTTGTTTAAGAGGTAAAAAATGATGGGAATAAACTAAAAATGTGAATCTATTCAATGTTTGAATATTGGTATCACTGGAAGCGAGGACTACGAAAGCATCCTAGGGGTGCATGTGGACATGTGACTATCCTGAAGAGCTTAGGATGAGTAGTAGTGAAAAAGGTGCTAGTGATACTATGAAGTTCCTAGCAGCCCAGACGAACCATGTGGGGAGGCTCCATGGTCAAGAGGTCTGAAATAGAACGGAGACACTAAGTGTCATGACCAAGAGGGATTGGTCCAACATTCACAATGAAGTGAAAGAGGTTGAGAGCATGAAAACCACAGTGGTGGTGTGGGTTTTAGGATGGAACAAGACAAAGAGGGGAAAAACTCTTGCTACTCTCTCTTTCCTTTTGATTATATATATATATATATATACTTACGCATTGTGAAAACAAAGGATTGTTGAATGCATGTATGACTGGAAATAGAATGTGTTTATTTGCTTAAAGTAAATTATGAATGTTGGAATGGTTAATTCCTTGCCCAAAAATGGACATGAATGAGCTCATGTGCCTGTTTGGAAGGCATGAAAAAATATGAAAGTTTCCTTGATAAGACTTGGACTGTCATGCCAATTGGGCAATTAATTGACTGATTTTAATGCCTGCATTATGCTTGGTCTAACAGAATTTCAATGATGCATTTCACAAGTGAGAAAAGTGAAATCCAATGGTGCACATTAACCATGGCAACAGAAAAAAAAGCTGCTGGACTTGGCTAGAAGTCTCCTTCAAAGGATTTCCAGGACCCAAGAGAATCTTGGAGAGATGCTCAAGATACAAAAAAAGAAGAATGAGATGAACCACCTGATTTTGCAAGACTCTATTGGTTTGCAAAAGGAGGTAAAAATCCTTCTGGGGGCATTTGGTAAAGGCAAGGAAAGTTGATCAATGATTGGACATTCATATAAGCAATCCGTTAAGAAATGTTCCAGGCATGAAGACTCAAAGGAAATTGAGCAGGTAAAGATGAAGCAGCTAGCGAAATGTTGGAAATGCGGTGGACATCATTTATGCCGGGACTACCCAACAAGAGAACATAAAGTGGGTAGAATCCACAAAGTTCCTCGACTTGGGGATGAGCCAAAAGCTGAGAACCAGCAGGAGAAGCTCGTGGAAGTCGAGGGGCTTGGTACTAAAAGTTCAAAGTAAATAATTGAACATGGGATAGATTTGCAAAATTTTGAAATTTTTAATGTGCAAATGGTATATGCATTCCTATGTATTGGAACACCGAGTACGGTGTTATTCCAAGGGGGAGGGGATTGTAATACCCTGGTTTTGACCACATTTGCATTAAAAGATACATGATGTATATATTGTAATTAATTGTGGTGTGGAGCTAAAGGAAAAAGCCCCACCAATGATTTGGTTGTGTATGTTTTGGCAATAGGGATTGTTGCCTATGGTATATCATGCTATTCGACACATTATAGTTTTGGTCATCATGTAAATATTCACATAAATTAAAATAAACCTACAGCTAGCTATGACGGTGCAATTTTAAATGAAAAGGGCATGATTCCTAAGGTTAAGGGAGGGGGGGTTGTCCAACCCGTGGGGGGCATTGGGAGTTTTCCATGTGTCGACCACCCATTTAATTTCTACTATTTGGAGCAGTTATTGCTGAGTAGTGGTGGGTGTGGCGGGACTGTCAGTCCTTGCCCACCACTCCACCAGTGGACTCTTCCTCTTCACATCATGTGGGGATGGTTTTTCCTCCACCACNTCCTCACACAGAGAGAGAGAGAGAGATCCTGCTTCCTCATGCATCGTTTGGGGAATTTCCCCATCTCTTTTTTCATCCTCACGCACAGATCCAAAATCGGCATGGTTTTACCTCATGCAGGGGTTGCGGGATTGTGATCTCATGCGGCAAGCTGGAAGAGGGGCTTAAGGGGCACAATTCTGTTGTGTGTATGCTTTCCCTGTCAATGCTGGGAATCCATATTCTTCCCCATCTATGGACTGTGTAAGGTTCCCACAGTTTCATTATGGGATTGGGTTGTTGATCTTCCCTGGTCTTGGTTGCTACATGTGCAAACATCTTTTGGGTGCCGCTGACTTGTTTTGGCCACGCTAAGGGAAAGAACAAATCTGAATCGTCTTATCTAACCTAAGTTGTGTTCACCCTTTCGTTTGGGTTGTCACCCTGTTATCTTTATTTCTCCTCACAGAGCTGTGAACTGTTTGTTGTACTATGGGAATGCAGTGGTTGGTCTTCAAACTGTTTAGAGTAGGATTAGAGGTTGAGTATGCTTGAGAAACCTGGTGTTGGGAGCCCCTCAGACAGAGTTAGACTGTTGTCTTTCTTCTCCACAACCCTTGAAGAGTATTGGAAAGGAAAGTCAGGGCTTGAGGGATTGTGAAGTAGAGAAAGGACTGATTCTTGGTGCTGGGTGTGTGGATGTCTTAGAAGTCAGGTTAGCTCTGGGGTAGGCACCCTTAGCTCTCCATTGAGACCACAAGATTAGCATTTAGCCTTTCCTAGCTCCTTATCGTCCTGATAAACCCAACTGTGCTGACTTGGTTGTTTTGTGTAACATTGGCTATGTGTAAGCCTGCTTTGACCCTTATTCCTTGGGGAATGATGTCCAGCTCGGGGGTGGCAGTGTTTCTAAGAGATTGATGAGCACGCTAGCCTATGGTTGGGTGGAATGTTGTAGTGACGTAGCTATTTGCGGGATCAGATATTTATAAGATAAGTGTTCTTGTCCATTTTTTTTTCTGCATTTACATTTACTGTCTAAGGTCTAATGAATCATGATGAACGTGTTGATGCTGGAATGTGTATGTTTTCTTTCCCTGTATGTTTAGTGACTACACATCCATGTACGTTTTATGCATCTGAGCATATTTTATGTCTTAAGCATTTTATTTTCAGCTTGATATGCATGTTCTTGTTCATGGGGCTAGTTTCCCGAAGGTTTTTGATGGTTTGGTAGCATCCTCTTTGCCCATCGGAGGGTCGGGGACGTTACACATACTGATGTTGTAGATGATGTTTTAATATTTACATACTGATGTTGTAGATTATGTTTCAATATTCACATACTGATCTTGTAGAATATGTTCCAGTATTCACATACAAATTTGGTAGAATATGATTCAGTATTCACATACCGATGTTGCAAAATATGATCCAATATACTTAGAAGATGATTCATTATCCACATATTGATGTTAAAGAATATCATTCAATATCCACATACTGATGTGACAGAAGATGATCCAATACACATAGGAGATGATGTCGTATTGACTTACTGAGATTGCAGAAGATGATCCAGTTGCAATCGATGATGAAGACGTATGATGGTGTTTCAAAAATTCCTATGACATATATAGAATCACTAGTCAAATGTACAGTTGTGGTAGTAGTTTCTACCTTGGTTGAATACCTTCCTAGTTAAGAGGGAGTGTTAAAGTATTGTAACTTTGAAAAATATTCAGGATGTATTGATTGCATTCCTCCATCAGGAGATGAGTTTGGTCATGTAAGAGTCATTGAAAGAATTAATGTAAGCCTCTAGATGTAAGCTACATTAATAGTACCCAAATTTCATTATAATAAATGTTATTTTTGGTGTCTTGCTAGACAAGTCAACCCTATTAGGCCCTAGGTCAAGAAAGTGACAAATATCAATAGGGAGGTGCTCCCCTTCATTTGTACACGATCACTCAAACAAGTCTTCAAGACAGAGAAGAACAAGTGCACCAAAAATAAGAGAGAAGAAATTGTATGGGTTTCACACTACTCTGGTTGAGTTCTATACTGAGGAAGTTTTGCGGGGTTTTCTCCCTTGTGGTTTCCCTCAGGAAAATATTTTTGTTCTTTGTGTTTCTATGCTTGTTGTTCTTTCAGTGATCCTACTAGTGAAAATTGTTTTAAGATACCATCTAATAAATTAAGTAAACTTAATATTGAGCCTGATAATGAAGAATAAAACAAGGCCACACCATTTGGATGTAAACCAAAGAATTTGGTGGAAGAGAAGGTCACCATAGTGTCCCTACATGAAGAGGATAATACCACAGACAAATAGGATAAGAGTTCTGATTTTTGTAGCATCCATGTCTACTTACATCCAAATGATCCATTGGAGGATGAAAATACTTCACTTTCATATGAGGGCTGCAAAATGAAGGACAATTGTGAGGGAGATGAATTCACTTCTAGTTTCTTTGTTGGTGGTCACAAAATCATTGCAAAGGATGATGATGATTTCAATGATGTTAAGGAATAATTTCAATCATATCCAAAAAGAGAAGATATATCATATCTGAAATCATCATTTGAACTTCCTTATAAAGTTGAAGACAAGCCCCCACTAGTTGGGTGTGAACTAAAGAATTTGAAGGAAGAAATAATGCAAAGGGGTAATTGTAGTAAAGAAGAAGGGGATACTTTTCCTCAATAAATCCACTCATTTTCCTAGAATTTTAAGATGTATTAAAAGAAGATTCAATAGGACTTACACATTCTCCATGAAACACATGCTTCACTGTCACATCGACGTTGGATGGGTACTTCATTGGAAGATTAATATTCTCTTGAAGCCAAGGAGGAGATTCAAAAGGAATTGTCTACAATCGAAGATGACTTGTTGCAATTACTTTTTGATAGAGATGATTTGTTTGAGCTTGTTTATGTGTTACATGGATCATCCTTGAAGGATGAATAATATTTTTGCAATCTCACACAATATGTTTTGACCACCCAAGATTCCTTGAAGAGCACTCAATGTGCACTCCAAGAGTCCAATATGGAGATAGAGGAACTTCATGAAAAGTTGCAAAGACCACACCTGACCTCCTACATACCATTAAACCATCCTCATAAGGTTGATTTAATTATTGATCATATGGAGGAAACTCATGAGTTGGTGGATCATGAGATTCATTCGGTTTTGCATGTTCTTGAGGACTATGAAGACAAGCTTTATCAGAACCAAACACTTGATAATTCCTAGAGAAAACTTGAGTTGTTTTCTAGAGAGAGTCCCTTCCCATGGAAGAGTCAAATGAGCTCACATTAGTTGGATTAGATAGTGATGAAGAATATGCAACCATAAATTTGGTGGATTAGTATTGCAAATATTTGATTCAGAGTTCTCCACCCCACACTTATATATCAACCACATCATGTGGGGATGAAAATTAAGAGAAGGGATTTTCCTTGTTGGTGCCACATGAGGAGCAAGAGGATTCCATAGGGGTTCGTGATGACTTCATGAATGCACGATACCATTCCAAATAAAATCATAGGCATGCACTTGCATTATTTGATGCCTCTTTCATTCAATTTCACCCATTGAGTGGATCCAGTGGCAGAGAGTTGAGCCATAGGAGTTGTACACTAGTTCCATGTTTGGGAGACCCTAATATTTTTCTAGGTGAGAAAGAATCATGGATGGATAAGTATAGGCACATATTTATTCCATTTGATGCCATTCATCCACATATAGATTGGTTGTAATATTACATGTCACACATCGAGTCTTCTTGCAGAAGGTTTTTTGCTCATGATCAGTGGAAGGAAACTAAGAAAGAAAACTGCCAAGAAATGTTGTTGAGAAATATATCTTGCACAAGGTGGAATTTTTGGAGGAAATCCACACATTTGGATGGATGATTGCACTCTTTGACCAATGGCAGAGAGTTGAGCCATTGGATGTGTTCACATGTAACTTTTGGTTGGAGTGCCAGTACATTCCCTTTTTGAATGAGGAGACACATATTTGTATTTCCTTCTTACATTCCTGGAGATAATTTTGATGCATAATTTTATTGTGAGTAACTTCGGCATCCTTTTTGGTTGGATGATGTCTACCCTTCCTATGGTTGGACATGGGATTTTCACCCTTTCCACTTGATCCTCATGAATTTTATATTTGATTCATGTGTGTATTGGGCTCATAAGAACCTTCCTAGGAGATTGAAGATACAGGTTTGGATTCAACCTCACTTTAGGGACATGTATTTTATGATGGATAATCTCTCTATGTTTTGGCATAGCTCAAAGAGTGACATACTTATATGCCATTTGCATGATTCAACCATTATTCATTGTGTTATTTCTATTCTTCATAGTACCATTTATGATGGTGTTTTATGTATGATGTTGATGATGATTAAGAGGATGCACACTAGATGGTGGGATCTTTGCATTCCTTGGGGTGTCAAGTTTCTACCCTTAACATCACTACATGGAAACTTGCAGTTGAGGAAATGGGATCTAGGCATACTTTTCTATGAGTTGTGTTGGATGGAATTATCACTGATGGGGATGTAATGCAAACATTGGGACCCTATAATTTCTTGTATTTGGGGAATATATTTACATGCTTTCTTGATGGAGCAATTAAACCTTTCTTCACATGAGTTCATCTATGTGGTATCATGTTCTAGTTATCCTACATGGGGGAATACTTCTTTGGGTGATTTTTTTTTGCAGCACCCTGTATTTCTTCTACTTGAGGAGAAGCAGGCTTGGGAGGGGAGAGATGTAATTTCCCTTCCTGGGAGAACATTGAAAGTGTTGACCTTGTCAAGTGACTAGGGGTTAAAAAATTGAATTAATCAAATTATTCCTAGGGAAATTTTGGTTATTTAAAACTTGGAGGCATGTACTAGGGTAATTTATAATTATAATTTTTTTTATGTAATTATTTAATTAATATGAAAAATAGTGGCATCTAGGAATGAGTTTCCATGTCACGAGGGAGAATTATGAAATCCAACTTTCCTACGATGAAAAATAGAAACTTTCCAAACGAGTGGAAAAAATGTCAGAAAAGATGGAAACTATCAAAATCAAGGAAAATAAAGCAGTTTCAAAAGCAGAAAGTGTAGGAAAATTAGTTGGTGCAAAAGCATGAAACTGTGCTTAAGGGGGAAGGGGGCACAGTTTCCATTTTGGTGAAAGGAAGCAAGCTATGAAATTATGATTCATAGCAAGATCTAGAATATAAAAAATACTTGAAACTAAATAATTTAACAAAAAAATGTGATAATTTGTTCTACAAATGGATCTCGGAGTGCAAGAGAATCTCACAATTCGAGTTAGTTTGCAAAAACCAGCAAAAAGATTAAACGAGGAACATAATTTACATACACATGTGAACACAAAGTGAATATTATTGAACTGGCTAAAATATGAATATGTTTAGATCAGGTATATATTACATTAGGATTAATTTGTGAGGCTTAGGAATCCAAATCTGAGTGTACATGTGACATGGCCAAAATTGACCTCAATCCCCCTAGGTGGACGAATCAAGCTCCAACTCAGCCCAAACAATCATGAAACCTCATGTGCACATTGGCGAAGTGTGCTAGGGAAATAATGAGTGAAAAGAATGTGTAGGTGAGTAAATAGATATGTGTGGGAGGCTCAATGTGACAATAAATACTCCTAGGAGAGCTAAAATGGACAAAACACATCATTAGCGCCCCTAGTCAAACCCAGATTCCCAAAATTAAGGAGGTAGTGCTCCAAGGAATTAGTGAGGATCCAAATTTTTTCGGTTTACTAATCTAGAGTGCTGGTGCATGTGTGAATGGTATGAAAATAACCAGTTCACCTCCTAGATCAAATTCCCTAAGTCTAAACGATAACAACTTAATGCTTAGAAGCAAATGAAATTGAATAAGGTATAAAATAGGTAGTAAGGATGGATTATTGTTCTAACACCCCCCTTGGACCATGAATTAGTACAAATTAACCAAAAATATTATGGAGGATTTGGAAACAAAGGCTCAAGTCACCTCATACAACAAAAATTTATTTTTCCATGAAAAACAAGGAAAAGAGGAAAACCACATGGGAACAAAAACTCTCCTAAAAAATGGACATGGGGATGAAAATATGAAGGTGAATGGAATTCATCACCATGCATCACTCACTCCAATAAGTGATATTAGGTAAGTGATGGTCTTCTCAGTAAAATTCTTGGTGAAAATATGAGCAGTTTGCTCGGTGGATTGGAAATACTGCAGGGCTATCACTTGATCATGTACTAAGACTTGAATGTCATGCATATGGATATCCATATTCTTGTTCCTATACCTCTATATAAATATTTATTTCACTTTTATTATCACACCAAATGAAATTGGGTGAATCAAGTGCAATACCAAGCTCCCGAAGAATGCCTTGCAACCACACACAGTGTGTGGCTTCATTCACTACTTCCTCGTATTCATCCTCAGTTGAAGAAAGAGAAATAGTGTGTTATTTATGTTATATTTTTATCATTTAAGAAATATGACTTTAGGATCTTATATGATAGAATAACATTCACAACAATAAATCAAAAGAGACAATAGACACAAATATTTTCCTCAGGCAAACTATAAAGGACAAAACCACACAACTTCCTCAAAGATAGAATGAGCACCAATGGCAGCAGTAAAACCCAAAGATAACAAGATGATCTCCAACATTTTTTATCTCTCTCTCACTTGAGAAAGATTCTTCTTTCTCACCTATACACTATAGTTGGGTGAGTGTGTGTGTGAAATAGAGAGTCTCACTCTCTATTTATACTAGTTTCCGACTTGGCAATCACTTCCCAAGGCCGACTTCTCTAGGAGAGTCTAATAACCCTAATCGTCCAAAAATATGGGGACTTTTACCCTTGATCAAATAGGAGGGTTAACCTCTATGCATTTACATGAATTGTTTATATTAATGATTCTCCTGATAGGAACATCAGGGATCAATGAAATACAATATATGAAATATACAAGTGAATACATTCCAAAGTTACAAATACCCAGTCAGAAAGGCCCAGCACTTGCATCTGACCCAATCAGAAAGGCCCAACACATACATCCTCTGGAATAGTAGTATATACCATCTACTATCCAAGAAAGGATCAACACTTACATCCACTGGCATGGTAGGACACACCATCTACCATCCAAAGAAAGGCTCTGCACTTATATCCACCGGCATGATAGGCCACACCATCTATCATTCGGGGAAAGGATCTTCACTTATATATGACCATGGGAGGACCCTCCTACCACCATTTCAGAAGGGCTCTGCACTTACATATGACCATCGGAGGACCCACCTACCACCATGTCAGAAGGGATCTACACTTACATCTGACCATGGGAGGACCCTCCTACCACCATGTCAGAAGGGCTCCAAACTTACATATGACCATGGGAGGAGCCGCTTATGACCATGTTAGAAGGGGTCCTCACTTACATCTGACCATGGGAGGACCCACCTGCCACCATGTCAGAAGGGTTCACAAAATCATTGTTGTACAGGACATTTCACCCTTTTAACCTAGGGTTCGGGGTTACCAACTTACTATTAGACTCACAGACAATAAACTTTTATAGAATATGGAATGAGAATAGGAAGATATATTGTCTTACCCGGTTTATGACGGTTGATCAAAACTTGGTCTTCTCTCGCTCCAATCCTCTCCAAAGCTTCTAGTGATGCTTCTCTTCACGTACAAAGAGCCAATTCTTCAAGCAATATCTCATACATATATAAATAAAAGGTTATATGAGAAGGATGTTAATAACATAATTGAACATATTCATTAAACCAATATACATGAGATAAACACAATACAATATTGGAAGAAGAAGTCTCTTTATTAACAAACAATGAACATGTGAGAATAAAACCCAGCTTCTAACATAAGGACTCATCTACAACCAAGGAATTTGAGTTCTATTTCTCCAAGACTCTGAAGGTATACCACTAGTATAACTTTTCTCTTCCAGAATTGATTGATTAGCCCCATCCCAAGGCCTCTATTTATACTTTGGGAAATATATAGGTTTTGAAGGTTAGGATGGTTGAGACAGTTGGGATAGTTATGGATTAGGGCCCAAATAATCTCCTCTAATCATGATTTATATTGTTTAATGTCGAATTAAGGTATACACGAGTATTGATATAGGTAAGGCATATAGGACATGGGGGTTTCTAAAAGGAAACTCATGTATGAAAGGTATACGTGGGTTGCAATGAAAATAGTCATGTATGACACGTAAGTTGTAATGAAAATAGTCGCGTATGCAACCCAAAACTCAGAATAAAAATATACAAGGCTGGTTTGAAGATAATGGATCAAAGGTCATGCACATCTATAGTGTTTTGTCCACTTCAATCCTAATTGTCCTTTTGTGTACCATCATGATGAATGTCAACACTCATGTGAAGAAGTTCCATTTTGGATGATAACATATGCCCCCTAATGTGTGAGGTGAGAGGGAAGCAATGGCCGAAATACATTATAAAATTTATCGTGGAGAACTCAGAAGTCCAAGGCAGCAGAGGAAGTACCTAAAACAAATACATATCAATGTCATATACAAAATCATATATGAGGATAACATGTTCAATATACTAGAACACTAGATCCTTTACAATATTTGATTACATCATATGATACGGGTACAAGACCATGTATATTACAAAGGTGGATCGAAGCCACAATATACAATGATGAGTCTTCAAAGTTTGGAAGTTGTGTAGGTGAACACAACACAATTTTTTGAAACTTAGGTTATATATGTGAACCTAAGGTCTTCATCAAAATCCAAAGGAGCCAGTACAATCCAGGCCATGTGAATAGATGTGTTGAAGTTGAACATGGAAAGGATTCAACAGATTTTCAATCAATAAGTGAAACTGACAATTGAAGAAAATGAGTTCACAAATGATGAAAGTGAATCCTAAGGTACCATCGCCAAAAATCTAGGTCTTTTTCTTCAGAAAGTGCTGATGAGAAACCATGCTGTGATGAGGAAGGAAATCTATCCTCCAACGAATCATAAGACTGACTAGGAACTGGATAAAGGGAAGGGAGACACAAGTGATATTCAGATAGGATAATGATGAAATCAAGATAATAATCAGATGCAGGGATAAATCCTTGAATAGTGAGCATGACACAGAGATGACCTAAGGTAGCTTTTAACATTACAGATAGGACAAGGACAAGGACATTTGGCTGCTAAGCTAGTGAGATCATTGAAGAGCTAAGGACACATGCACCAGATCTAGGCTGGCTTCTAAAACATACACACACACCCAACACAAGGAACCATCCCATTCTCTGCTGCACATTTACTCAGGCCATGAATTCCCTTCTAGTGCTATTCAGGCGGTGTGGAGAAGAAAGTCAACCCTCTAGGTCTACTTGTGAGGCTCTTGCACACACACTAGTTTTATCAAGCAGATTCAGGCTCCATTTCCACTCCCAAACGGTCTATAGACCAACCACTGTACTCACACAGCCAAACATAGCAATTCATAGCTCTAGGATTTAAGGGAAATGCCATGAAGAAAAATCGGATTAGGTAATACATAGCTCAAACCGAGCAAAATGACTCAAGAGTCGTTCTTGGCCCTATCATGGCCAAAATGACTCAACAAAAAACTTACAGCAACCCAAATTCATGGGGAAACCAGAAACAATCTCTCAGGTATGTGAGGGGAAGAATACGACCTACATGAAGGTGGATTCGCATTACCATACCCCCAACGTGAAGAGGAAATACACACAACAAAATTGGGGAAGACGAACCGTCATGAATCTTTGTCTATGTGAAGAGAATCAGTGCCTGTGTGAGTGTGGAATGACCTCCCTTGGTGGAGTATGCATGTGGTCAAAGGACTAACAGTACTGCTAACCACACGACTTCCCATGCACACATTCCCCCAAGGGTAATAACTACCCAACCAACTCCTGCAGAATTAAAATAGTTGGTGGATGGGACAAAGGAAAAAGGGTGAGTAAGACAAACAAGATGTTTGACATCTATGATTTATCAATTAACACTTTTCTTTTCCCCAATAACTCCCAAGGGTTAGACATCCCCTGCCTTAACCTTAGGAAATCATTCCCTTTTCATTATTGTTGCATCGACATAGCCTGTTGTGGGTCTTTTTGATTAATTTTGCATATGTACATGGTGTCTAGCATTATAACATTACTGGCTAGCACAAAATACCATCGACGTCACTGAAACATAATATGACAATAAATGGTGGGGAATTTTCCTATAGCTCCACACCATGATCCATTACAATATATACATCATATACATTTAATGCAAATGAGGTAAAAATCAGGGCATTACCGGATCCAACACTTACATCCATTAGAATGGTAGGAAACACCTATTACCATTTGCAGAAAGTCTCTGCACTTACATCCGCCGGCATGGTAGGACACACCTACTACAATCTAAGGAAAGGCTCTACACTTACATCCATCAGCATCATATGACACACCTACTACCATATGAGGAAAGGATTTGCACTTACATCTGACAGAATGGTAGGACACACATACTACCATCCGGGGAAAGGATCTGTACTTACATCTGTTGGCATCGTAGGACACACCTACTACCATCTGGTGAAAGGCTCTGCACTTACATTTGACCATGGGAGGCCCACCCTGCCACCATGTCAGAAAGTCCCAACACTTACATCTGACCATGGGAGGCCCATCCTGCCACCATGTTAGAAAGGCTCATGGACTCATTACTTCCCCTTGGAAGGAACCTTGATATGGATAACACCAACCATTTCCATGAAGTACTCAAACTTCACTCTAGCTAATGGCTTGGTCAACACATCATCTATCTGCTCATTCTTCACAACATACTGGAGATTCACTGCTCCACTCTACACCATATCCTTGATATAGTGATATTTGATATCAATATCCTTTGAATTGTCATGGAACACCAAGTTCTATGACAACTTCACACAACTATGGTTTTCACAATATATACACGTATCATCCAACTGGAGATCAAACAAATCAGATAATAGCTTCCTCATCCACACTGCCTCAGAACTAGTCAAACAAGCTGTGACATACTCTGCTTCGACTGTACTTAGTGCCATGTAAGATTGCTTCCTACTAAACCAAGAGAGCGCACCTAATCCTATACTGAAGTGTGATGTCCCCAACCCTCCGACCGATGAAGAGGATGCTACCATGGCATTAACCATTCAGGCAACCGCCACATGAACATGTATGTACAGAAAATGATGAAACAAAATGCTTTGAACTAGAGCATGCATACATGATTATTTATCATACAACGGAAGCAAACACACATTCATACAAGCATTCAACATGTTCATCATATTCATTAAACAATAAATATAAATATAGAGACGAAATGGTCAAGATTACTTATCTCATAAAGAACTCATCCCACAACCAGCTACATCACTGCAACGTTCCACCCAACCATAGGCTAGCATGCTCCTAAATCTCTCAGCAATGCTGCCACCCCTGAGCTGGGCATGATTCCCTAAGGAATAAGGAACAAGCAGGATTACACATAGCCAAGGATACACAAAACACAGCCAAGCCAACACAGTTGGGTTTATCAGGCCATCAACAAGACAACAAAGCAAACATGGTCAGGTTTATCAAGCCATCAAGGAGCTGGGAAAGGCTAAATGCTAAGCTGGTGAGCCCATTACAGAGATAGGAACACCTACACCAGAACTAGCTTGACTTCTAAGACACCCACACACACCCAACACAAGGAATCAGTCCCTTCTCTGCTACATAGTCCCTCAAGCCTTGACTTCCCTTCCATTGTTATTCAGGGGTTGTGGAGAAAAAATCCAGCCCTCTAGCTCTATCTATGTGGTTTCCAAACACACCAGGTTTATCAATCAAACCAAGCCCCCATCCCTACTCCCAACACAGCCCAAAGACCAACCACTGCATACATGCAGTCACATAAGCGATTCATAGCTTGGGCAACAAAAACAATTTCTGAGTCGTTTTTAGCCCTAGCATGGCCAAAACGACTCACAAACAACTTACAGCAGTCCCAAAACATATCAGCAAACATAGTTCACATCGTGGGTAAAACATCAGTCCGTCTTGGACAATGAAGCCACTGGGAAAACTTACACAGACCATAATGGAGAAGAAAATTAGGCTCTCGACCTGTGCATGAGGGAAAATTTACACCGGACCCTAGAATATAGAGGGAAAACACACCAGATTCCACTCTGTGGAAAATGTGAATGACAACCGAAAAAAAGCTCCCCTCCGGGCTGCATGAGATCAAGCAAAAAGAATTCTCTACGTGAGGAATAGGACGTCCCTCTATGTGAGGATGAGCGGAAATGGAGAGTCATGAGTGGGAAGTGTGGGAGTTTTTTTCCAGCACCATCATGGAGAGAGTGGAAAAATTATGGAGAGTTCATTTCCTCTGCCCAAATTGAGGTTCGATTCATTGGTGGAGTGTGCGTGTGGGAAAGGACTGACAATCCTGCCACACTCCACTCCCCAGTAATAACTGCTTCAACTACTCTGTAGAGCATTAAAATGGTAATTGGATAAGACAAGGGAAGTTGAGCAATCCAAACAGGGTGGTGACACATGGATTTTTCCCCATTGGTTCCAGGTTTTATATCCCCCCCCTTATTCTTAGGAAAATCATGCCCTTTTCATATGGTTGCATTGACATAGCTAGTTGGGGTTATTTAATAAAAAAAATGCATATTTACATGATGCCAAAACTTAATATATGTCATGTACGACGATAGACCATCGACAATAATTCCGTTCGCCAAAACATAACATAACTAAATCGATGGTGGGGCTTTTTCCTTTATCTCCACACCACGATTCATTACAATATATACATCATGTACATTTAATGCAATGGGGTCAAAACTGAGGTGTTACATGAAGTAGCACCCCGAATTGCTCTTCCTATCAATGGAACTACTTGCCTAATTCGAATCCACATAAACCTCCAGGTTAATCTTCCGATTCACCTCATACTTGAGTCCATACTAAACTATACCCTTCAAGTACCTTAGTATATGCTTTGTAGCAATCAAGTGAACATGTATCAGATCCATCAGGAACTGGCTTAGTGTGTTCATGGCAAATCAAATATATGGTCTCGTATTCATTAGGTACATCAAGGACCCAATCATCTGACGATACATCATAGCATCAACTGAATCATATGAAGCATCACTCAATAGATTCAAGTTTGATGCAATAGGTGTGGTCATGGCCTTGCAGTACATCATCCCAAACCTCTTCAGGATCTCCACTGCATACTTCCCTTGTCCCAAGGAGATTCCATCCACATTCTTCAACACCCCCATTCGTAGAAAGTAGTGCATCATACCCAAGTATTTCATCTCAAACTCAACATCAAGCTTCTTCTTTGTATCAGTAATCAACCCATCCTCACTTGTTACAAACAGATCAACTACATCTAGTAGGAATATCACTGGGTTCCCTTCCTCAACCTTGTAGTAAAGGTTGGAATCCTCTTTACTCTTGGTAAAGGTGAAGCTAGTCAAGAAGCTGCCAATCCTACCATACCACATTTTGGGTTTTTGTTTCAAACCATATAGAGCCTTCTTCAATTTGCACACATGATTCTCCCTATCATGCGTCTCAAATTTGAGTGGCCACTCCGCATACACTTCCTCTTCCAATACACCATTCAAGAACGTAGTCTTGGCATCCATTTGGTGTATCTTCCATTTCATCACTATAGCTAGAGAAAGTATTGATCTGATGGAAGTGTATCTAGATATAGGTGCAAAGGTTTCTTCATAATCTATCCCTTCCTTCTGGGAGAAGCCACGTGCCACGAATATTTCTCTATGATTCCATCTGCAGCATGCTTGATCTTGTAGATCCACTTGGAAGTCACAACATACTTCCCTTCTAGTCTTGGTACCACACCACATACATCATTCTTTATGATCGAATGGTACTCCTTGATCATATAATCCTTCCATTCTTTCTTTTCTGCCACTTCTTCATAGCTGGAAGGTTCTTTATCAATGATGTCACATAGTAGGGCTACATAACTGGAATAGGACGTAGTTCTCTTCCTTTCTATGTACACTTCTTCTGGAGCCCCATATCTCTTTGTACCTTGGATAGCCTCTCATACCCATGTAGGTTTAATTTTGTAAGGATTATTATCTTGGGGTGGATCTATAGGTTCCTGAGGTTCTTTCATTTCTCGATCTTCTCCTAGAATTTCTCCATTCATAGTTGTATCTCGGATCCTAGGTACTTCTATTTCTTCAAGTTTTTCAATAGGTCTTTTTCTGGATTTGTTGTAATCCGAGTCTTCATCAAATGTCACATCCCTATTGATGTCGATCTTCTTGAATCTGGGGAACTATATTTTGTAAGCCTTCGAGCTTTTGCTATATCCCACAAATATACCCTTCTTTCCTGAAGGATCAAACTTTGTCCCCTTTTCTTTCATAATGTGTATGTACACTAGATAGACAAATATTCTGATATGACTGAATTATAGTTTCTTTCTAGAGAAGAATTCATCAAGTGTCTTGTTCTTAAGTACTCTATGTGGAGTACGGTTTTGTACATACACAACTATCATAGCAGCGTTTGCCCATAGATACATGGGAAGATCTTGATAATGAAGCATTTCCCTTGTTGCTTCCATAATCGTTCTATTCTTCCTTTCTACAAACCCATTCTATTGTAGATTATATGGAGTGGTCAACTCCCTCTTCTTGGGCCTAGAAATGGCCCCTTTTGACCACCCTTAATTACCTCTTTTTGTTCTATCCTACCCCATTTAGCATGCCAAATAAATGTTTTACACCCACTCTACTCTTCAAACCACCAAGGTATGATTGGTCATTGTTTTATTTTATTGATACTTATGATTTTGATAATTAAGGATTCATATCTCTCAATGTGCTAAGATATGATGGCTTATAAAGGTATTTTGAGATATATGGACTGTAGGAACATCGGGCTGAACATGCTACGAAAAGGATGGGCATTCATCGCTTAAGCTTATCACCATCCATCCTACCATTACCCAAGGAATGTGGTCCCATTGTGTAATCCCAGGTAAAGTTGTACAAAGATAGCTATAAAACAATGCATTATACTTGGAGGTCAACAGTGCATTGTTTCTCATGTATAGCTATGATCTAAAGATATCATTACTCCTCGGGTGATTAACAATTTCCCTATATTTCCTATCTTTCATCCTACCATGTTTGTAACAGCTGTTGTCATTTAGGGTGCGTAAAGATTAGAGATCTTCATGGCTACCCCACAATAGGGATAGGATGTTATGATTTACATTGTATAAATATGGAGAACTATTTTGAACCAGGGGTTGTTGAACATATAATCAATTCATTGTATTAGCTATGAGGCGGAATTGTGTAATCGATCTATTTTTTTAATACAAGGAGTTACTTTAGATCAAAGGGTTTTAACGTGTGTTTATCCAGCATCTTTGTGTGAAGGTTGGGCCCACCTTCCACAGGGATCACTTAGTTAAATTAGGCATTTCAATTATTTTGTTGTGTGATGTTATGTTAATTTTATTTCTTCATAGGAATCTGTAACAAGTTGTGGATTTACAGTGTGTTGTGATTGCATCTCTTGGATACCTGTAGTGGCATGGTGTGACTGTCGACTGAGTAGGTAATTATTCCTAATGCACATTGTGTGGTAACTTTAATAGCTCTATTCATCCTTAGATCTTTTAGTTGTTTTTCTATTGAGGCCTGGAAATTCGCAGGAAACAACAGCAAATAATTCTCCCCAGTCAACATTCCCAACTAGCCCGTGACTATTTGGTGTAGGGAATCTGTCCCGTTTGCGGTCCAGCTACCATAGGTCAGGTAACAAAAACAAAGGGTTTTACCGGTTGCGGCCCGGTCCACTGTATATATTTTTGTATTTTTTGACTTTAAGTATGATATGCAAGTGCCTATCTAAGATGCATATTGATAAAGAATGCAAGGAGTGATCACAATGTGATGCGCAGGTTCTTACCTCTCGTCTTAGACTCTCTCACATCTAAATCACACATAACTAGTAAAAAAACACTAACTAAGTGGTCCCTAGGGAGCAAGATATTAATTCATGAGTAATGTAATACTGTTCACATGTTAAGATAAATCACAGATAGTTGTTCTTAGAATCAAAACACATAAACGTGAATAAATATATACACAACAAGATAGCTCATCAACCGTTAAAACCTCCATTACTCATAGTGGAAATTATCACAAAATAAACCAGAGAACATTCAAATAAGAACATAGGTTTAGAAAGTTAGTATGCTCTCACAGTTAATGAAACACAGTTGAAAATGAAATAGTTCCCCTTCAACATTGTTCATTTTATCACATTCGAACATTCCACACAGCACCTTCTCCAACAAGCAAAATTTGTAATTTATTATTGTAAAATGAAGTAGTTCCTCTTAAAACAAGTGGTTCACAAGTTTCTCCACGGAAAAAGCCTTCATTCCCTCTAATTTTCCTATATTTATAAAAAACAACAAAACCCTTGGGATGCTCCTCCCGGGTGACCTTTGGGCTCCCCAAACCGTTTAATCTCACAATTTTGTCCCTTTGTGAGTGCTCATGATTCATATAATGCATTACATTTCGGATTTAGACTTATAAGTACTTCATAAAATAGGACCAGCTCGGTAACTGATGAACCTTTTCAAGCCTAGGCCTCTGTTGCTATCTATTTTGCTTTGTCTTTTATTTGTCCCTTTTAAGATCTTGTTGATCTCAAAACATCTCTTCCTATCAGTTTTCAGCCAACTTCCTTCTGCTTGTCCTTCAGCTATGTTGTCTTTGCAGCAGTAATCTGAAGAATCTTCTAAGTCCACCTGCAGTTAAAACAAAATTCATCATTAATTTGGACTGCATCTTTTCAACAAATGTAAACTATACTAACAATAAAACTGATCATGAAAATGAGGCCCTATACTGTGCTCTCGTCGTGAAATCCTTAACAAGAATCAGAAACCACCTCCACCCACAAAAGGGGTTAAAAACTCACAAAACAACGGGAAAAAACCTTATCGAGGGCTTGAACCATTAAAGCATCGACAGGATAGTTTTACTCACAGTCGTAACGGCGGGCTTCAGACGGACAATGAGTTCTGCGAGACCATTAAGTGTATCGACGTCAAAAAGACTAAATACTAAAGCATTGGGTGGAAAAAATCCTTGTTAGCGCATGGAACGACATAAACGTCGGGTGGTTAGTGCAATACGCAGTCGCAATGGTGGAAGACGGAAAGACTACGGGCTCCGCGACAAATAAAACATATCGACGAAAACCATGACAAAACATCAGCGAGTGGAGCAGTTATATGGTGGACATTTAGTTTGCTTAGGAGCCGCAATGGAGAAAAGAAATCAAACTACCACCTTTGATCAAAGTCATAAAACTTTCTGATATGGCGTAGAAACATCATGAAAATGTTAAGTGTTCGGAAAATCTTAAGGTTGTGCAGCGGTCTAAAAACTTGGTCTCATCTCCAAGCACAGTGGCATCATAGAGATAAAAAAACCTCGACTAAAACTTCAACCAACCTCCGTTAGTGCAAAGCAAGTCAAAATAATAACATCACGGCATCGAAAAAGTCAAAGCTAACTGTCAGAACAATCATCGTTCAGCTTCCGCAACGGTGGCTCCATAGGGAAATATGGCTCCGATGCATTGTTTAAATGACCTCCAAACAACTAAACTAAAAAATGTTAAGTTCCAAAAGAATTTCGGCTGGGCAGTGATGAAAACGTTTGTTTCACCTCCGAAATAGCGGCGAAAATGAGAAATAGACTTCCGATATCAAAGAAAGAAATCATAGATGAAAGGACAACAATTTCAAATCAAACTTCAAATTCCACAACCCAAAGCAGTTTCAGACATAAGAAATTTTCTAAAAAGCATGAAAACAGTTGACCTCAAAACAATCCAAACTTGTACCAGAGGGAAAACAAAAATAGAGTTCATGGATCCAAACAATTTTTAGGCAAGATAAAAATTAAGAGGGTCCAAAATTTCAAAAATTTGGGAAAACAGTTGCAGCTGCAACAATTGGTGACTACCTGGTGAACCTAGATCTCTGGACAATTTCTTCCTTAAGTAACAGACTGTTTGATAATAAAACCAACATGTTGAATTCTTCTAGATGTCCGGATTTCCCAAATGGCAAATATATGTACTTTTAATCATTGATGATAGTCCAATTTAGGAGAATGGAAACCAAGATTTCCAAGTCAAGATAACTCTTTTGAGGCTAGGAAGATGAGTTTCATTTATTACCTCTGTTTTTAGGTAGCTTCCAGCTTGGACACCACAGGATTGTAACATATGGTAAACAAAAATATTCATTTGTTCCTCATTCCCATGCCATTTTGCACTTTTTGTGCTTTTTGGACTTTTTTGTCCTTTCTGAGTCCCATGCACGCCTTTCTTTTTCAATTTTTATTCAGGCTCCTCTATCCATAGTGTCCTTTTGTGTGAGAGATGCATTTGACTTTTAGCTCACGGATGAAGAAGAACTTTGGCAACTTTGTACTTAAATGATTCAGTACTTTGTTTTGGTACCTATTGCTTTCATAGGAGTTTTTTTTTTAACTCTTATATGCCTTTTGGCTTTCAATTCTTGGCATGGGATCATTTATATATAATATATTGTTTACCTTGTTTCCTTTCCGTGGGTATTTTGTTGTCACCCCCTAGGACATTTTACATGTGAGATGGATGGAGCCCCAAAAGAGTATTCCAAACTTTTGATCCTGAGTTATTTTACAAGGATTAAGTAGGACTTCAATGTGTTCATAACCATTTAAGAAAACTGTTAAACTAGGACAAAATCTTTCAGATAAAACAATAGTACACAGTCTTATAAACAAGGATTTTAGTTAATCTAGAATTCTAATGCTCTCCATGCAACCAAAATTTTTCCTCTTTTATTGAAATCAACCAAAATCTAACTAAAACCAACAGAAATAAAATAAATCAAAAATAAACAAACAAAGCAAATTATTTATGTACAAAACAAAAGAACAAAAACAAAAACTCAGAAAAAATAAGGTTTGAGAACTAAACCATTTACTGGTAAGTTCTCTTCCCACCCCTATAAATCTTGCAATTTATTGGTTGAGGGGCTAAGTTTTGCCGCAATCTGGAAAGGGCCTACCCATAACTATTGAAATTTTGTGTTTTTTCCTTTCTCATCATGGGGGTGGTCCCATTTGAGAACCAAATCTCCCACCTCGAATTCTTTTGTTCCATCTTTGTGTTTATCAAACCATCTCTTTACTACCTCATGTTGTTGTTTAAAACATTCTCTGGCCTTGGATCTAGATTCCTCTGCCTTCAAAATATTATGTATCCTTATCTGCAAGACTTCATTATCTGATCCTCTGGATTCCTGAGCTATTATGGAAGAGGGTAGCATGATATTGGGGGGTAGAATGGCCTCTTTTCCATAAACAAGGGTATACGAGGACACACCTAACGAAGTCTTGGGGGTGACCCTATCAGCTTAAAGAGCATTTGGTAATGCTGAGTGCCAACTCCTCTGATTTTCTATCATCATCTTTTTTAAAATCCTAATCATATTCTTGTTCGTAGATTCAGCCAAACCATTTCCTTGTGGATAGTAATTTGTAGAGTAATGCAACTTAATTCGTTTCTCATGAGCAAATGTAATTAATCTGATCGAGGAAAATTAAGTAGCATTATCAAAAACCAAAGAAATTGGAACTCCAAACCTGGTCATAATATGATCTTGCAAGAAGTCCATGACCACATCTTCATTTACTTTACACAACAGGATGGCTTCGACCCAACGAGTGAAGTAGTTGGTTGCCGTCAGAATATATTTGTGTTGCAAGGAATAATTTGGCTTTATCTATCCAATGATGTCCATCCCCCACTACTCAAAAGGTTATGTTATCATTACAGGATTTAATGGTCCTGCTGCTTTAACTTGTCTTCCACCACACCTTTGGCATATGTCGCACTTTTTGACATGGGCATGTGCATCTTTGAACAGTGTGGGCCAATAGTATCCAGCTCTGAGAATTTTATGTGCCATTGTATCTCTGGAGAAATGTCCTCTAGCAGGCCCATCATGTAAGTCTATCATTACCTTCTTCACATCTTCTTTATCTAAGCATCTAAGAAGAACTCCATCATAATTCTTTCTGAATAATATTCATTCAACAATCTGATATGAGGCTGATTTAAGACATAGTGCTCTTCTTTGCTTAGAATTCCAATGTTCCGGTAACAATCCCACATGAAGGTAATGCACAAGGTATTGATACCAGGAGTCCGGAGTTGTGAAAAGAGGACATACATCCATCAAATGCAACTCAGCTTCGTTTTCCCTGCTCTTTTCTTCATTATATTTACTTTCAGTCATTATTTTGCACAATCCCTACCCTTTAACTATGGAGGCTAGCTTGAATTCGAGGTCATACTCCTGTAGAGCTATTACTCAGTTGCCTCTTCTTTCTCCTAACTCTTTTTGTATGAAAAGAGACCTCACAGCTGGGTGTGGAACAATTACCTTTGTCCAGTTCTTAAGTATGTATGGCCTGAATTGTTTTACCGCTTTGAACCCGGCATAAGCTTGTTTATCCATAGCTGGGTAATTCAATTCGGCCCCTTGTAGACTGATGGTCATAAATGATATGGGGAACTCATCTCCCCTATCTTCCTTCTGGGTAAGCACAACTTCTAGTGAATCATCAGATGCGAAAGTGTATAAAATAAAATCTTTCTCAAAATTTGGACTTTTGAGGGAGGGTGTGTGCGCAATAGCTATTTTAATTTTACTAAATGTGTTCTTCTCTACATCAGTCCACTTGAATTGTACACTTTGTTTTACCATTTGCTGCAAAGGCTTAACAATTTGAGTGAAATCTAGCACAAACCTTTGCACGAAATTTATTGTCCCCATAAATGATTGCATGCCCTTTTTATTATGGGGTAAGGGAATCTATTCGATGGCTTTGATCCTTTTTGGTTCTATGGAGATCCCCTTCTTAGAAACCACGTGACCCAACAACTTACCTTCTGTAACGGCAAACACGCACTTCTTGGGGTTGAGTGAGATACCATATTTCCAGCACCGTTCAAAAATATGCTTTAGATGAAATGCGTGTTCCTCTCTTTTCTTTGAGAATATTGTGATGTCATTGAGGTATACTATAGAACTGTGTCCAATCAGACCATGGAAAGCTATGTCCATAGCCCTCTGGAAAGTAGCTCCAGTGTTTATGAGTCCAAAGGGCATCCTTCTGTAAGCAAAAGTTCCCCACCTGGTTCTAAATGTCATTTTAAGTCTGTCTTCTTCAACTACTAATACTTGATTGTAGCCTGAGAATCCATCTAATAAAGAGATTAGTTCAGAACTCAAAACCATTTGCAATATCTGCTCCATGGGTGGAACAGGATAATTGTCTTTATCTGAAGCGTGGTTTAAGTTTCTAAAATCCAAACATAGCCTAATTTCTCTGGATTTCTTCCTTACCAGTACCAGATTTGAAACCCATTCCGAGTGTCTAACCTTGAAGAGCATCCAATAGTTTCTTAACTTCATTTTGGATTAAAGGTTCTAATTTTGGATGCATTTTCCTTAAATGCTGCTGATAAGGTTTGATTCCAGATCTGATGGGGATAACATGTTGGATAATATTGGTGCCATATGTCTTTAGATCTTCATATGCCCAGGAAAAACATCTTTGTATTGTTTGAAAAGACTGATAAAATTATTCCTTTCACCTGGGGAGCAACATTTTCCCAAATTCACATATTTAGGCCCAATTTCAGTCCCCAAATTAATCAACTCGAGCTGTAGAGATGAGCTATGAGTCTTCATATTCGCTGGTCTTCTAAATTTCTTGTTTAAATCAAACATTCTCTCTAAATTCCTGACTCCTTTAGGAATAAAATTATTGAATTTTAGCTTGGCTTGATGTTCTTCATCATCAATAATCGTCTGATTTATTGCTGGCTTCTTCCGCTTAATAGTTTCCTGGTTCTATCTCAATAAAGTAATTTCCCAAAATAGAATCCACTGGTTCATTTTTACCTTCGAACTGAGTAACATTGTGTTTCATGTGGGCCTCCCTTAAAACTTTAATTTGATTTGGGCTTCCTTTATATGGTAGCCATAGATCTGACCAATCTGAGGCAAAATATCTATTTAGCTTTGCCGACCAATCTCTGCTCAAAACAAGTCCATAATCTTCCGGTATGTCAGCCACCACAATATCAATGAATTGACATACCTTATCATTTGAAGATAAGTGAACGAGAACATCCTCCATTTCCCCAATTACCTTCACATTCATTCTATCCAATTGAATGACCCTCCAAGTAGATGGTTTAGGTTGCCCATTTATCTTTTTACAGACCGACATCGGCATGACATTGACTGATGCCCCCGAGTCTACTAGGAAGTTATGCACATTGTGGTTGAAAATTTCAAAAGTAAGGAGAAAAGGTGGAGTCTTACATTTAGACTTACCTCCCATACCTGCTTCACCAATTTCTTCTTCTTGGGGTTGATTGTCAGTGGGCAGCCTCTCCTCTGATATTTCAAGTGCTTTCAATAGTTTTTCTTTCTGATGCGGCACATTACACATTTCAAATAATGAGATGTTTCCCCTTACCTATTTTATATCCTCCACAATGTCATAATCCATCTTATGTCCGGTGAGATTCGGTTTAACATTTTTTATCTTTTCTTCATTGGGATTAGTAGGCATGTTGATCTATCTAGGATTTTGACTGGTGATGGTAAATTATGGAATTTTATTAGCTGAGGAGTTGTTTTGAAATTTCTTAACATTCTTTTCAAGTCTCTTGATCTTCGGGAGCATAAGACTGCTTTCCTTAATCAACCCCTGTCTTCTCATCGTTACATTTGTTTCCAAGATGTCCTCGTGTATTAGCTCTTGTTCTTCCTCAGCATAAAACAATGATACACAATCCCATAAAACCATGGCCTCATCCTCCTATTTTTCTGTTGATTTATTGTTTTCTTTCCCTTCTTCATCGTTGTCCTCAGTTAATTTGGAATCCAATAGCTGATTCATAACCAATGTCATTGAATTTATCCATTGAGGACAATTCTTTTTAGGATGGGGCTGTTGGTGGAAAGTGCAAAAGTTATCCATTCCTACCTCCGTTATGTTCATAGATGCAGGGCTATGTGGAGGGGTTTGGGATTTATTTTTATCTTCCCTTTTCTTGTAATAAGGCTTATAGAACTTTTGGGATTCCTTTTCCTTTTCCAAGTCTATGATTCTGTTAGAGAGCTTCTGCATCATCTTTTCCATTCCTTTGAAATCTGGTGATTGCTCCTCTTTAGTCTTAGTAAATAAAAAAGATTTCCTCCCAACATTTTTTCTCCTGGCCGTTCAGGATAATCTTCAATGCTTTATTTTTCAGCCTCTACTCTCTTCGCTTCTTCATAAGTCTCTGCTAGCGTAGGTTTGGCTTTCATTTTGGAAAACATGGCCAAATCTAGTCCTAGAGCTAAGGTATAATACTCAATCAGAACTTTATCAGAGGGCTTATCAGTTTCAGAAAAATTCTTAAGATAAGCTGCAAATCTTTGGGTAAAACTATGCACCTTCTCTTTTCTTTCTTTCTTTAAAGCACACAACCCTTTCATGAGAGCAGCATGAGTTTTTTGGGTTGCATACTTACTTCTAAAAATCCTTTCAAAGGTATCCCAGTATCAGATAGAGTTGGTAGGAAAACCAAAATACCATGATGATGCTGCTCCTTTAAGGGTATGTGGAAAATGTCTACAAACTACATCCTCATGTTCCCCAGCCCTTAATCCTTCTATTGCCAAATAGAAACTTTGCAAATGGTCATCTACTAACATCTTCTCATTTGGATCAAACTTGGGTAGCATCTTTTCAAAAGCTTGAGATAAATCATGCAATGGAGGTGTCAGGTTCAGGGGTGATCTGGATTTCCAAGCCAGTGGTGGGTTTGGTGGGTTAGATGGCTGGTTTGCATTTACACCTGCCATGAGTCTGGGTGGAGAGTGAGGAGGTGAAGGAACAGGAGTCCGCATAGGTGAACAGTAAGGTGTGTTTGGGCCTACTTGATTCAAAGGCTGAAAAACCTCTTGTAATGCTACTTCTACTAACTCTTCCCAATCCCCAACCAACACTAAATCTTCCAAGATGGGACGATCTTTCTTCTTGTATTCCCTTCGGGGTAAATCAAGGATAATGGATAATCCTCCAATACTCTTTACATAAGCTCATGTGTGTCTTCTCAGATCATTTACCACTTGGTTGTCTACAGCAAACAAATGTTCTCTATTCTCTTCAGTATTTGGATCAGGAAATAAACTGCTTTCAAAACTATCACTGGTGGATTTATTTCGAGGGAATGGATTTCCCCAGCTAGCCATGCATTGGTGGCCCTCCTTCTAGTGCCAGAAACTGATGAGGCCTAGAAATTCACAGGAAACAACATCAAGGGATTCTCCCCAGTTAACATTCCCAACTAGCCCGTGACTGTTTGGTGTAGGGAATCCTCTAGTTTGCGGTCTGTTTACCGTAGGTCTGGTAACAAAAACAAAGGGTTTTACCGGTTGCGGCCCAGTCCACCATATATATTTTTGTATTTTTTGACTTTAAGTATGATATGCAAGTGCATATCTAAGATGCAGATTGATAAAGAATGCAAGGAGTGGTCACAATGTGATGTGCAGGTTCTTACCTCTCGTCTTAGACTCTCTCACATCTAAATCACACACAACTAGAAAAACAACAATAACTAAGTGGTCCCTAGGGAGCAAGATATTAATTCATGAGTAATTTAATACTGTTCACATGTTAAGATAAATCACAGATAGTTGTTCTTAGAATCAAAACACATAAACGTGAATAAAGATATACACGACAAGATAGCTCATCAACCGTTAAAACCTCCATTACTCATAGTGAAAATTATCACAGAATAAACCAGAGAACATTCAAATAAGAACATAGGTTTAGAAAGTTAGCCACTCTCACAGTTAATGAAACACAATTGAAAACGAAATAGTTCCCCTTCAGCATTGCTCATTTTATCACATTCAAACATTCCACACAGCACCTTCTCCAACAGGAAAAATTTGTAATATATTATTGTAAAATGAAGTAGTTCCTCTTACAACAAGTGGTTCACAAGTTTCTCCAGGGAAAAAGCCTTCATTCCCTCTAATTTTCTTATATTTATAAAAAACAGAAAAACCCTTGGGCTACCCCTCCCGGGTGACCTTTGGGCTCTCCAAACCGTTCAATCTCACAATTTTGTCCCTTTGTGAGTGCTCATGATTCATATAATGCGTTACATTTCATATTTAGACTTATGAGTACTTCATAAAATGGGACCAGCTCGGTAACTAATGAACCTTTTCAAGATTGGGCCTCTGTTGCTATTGATTATTCTTTGTCTTTTATTTGTCCCTTTTAAGATCCCATTGATCTCAGAACATCTTTACCTATCATTTTTCAGCCAACTTCCTTCTTCTTTGTCCTTTAGCTATGTTGTCTTTGCAGCAGTAATCTGAAGAATATTCTAAGTCTGTTTGCAGTTAAAAAAAATTTCATCATTAATTCAGACTGCATCTTTTCAACAAACGTAAACCATACTAACAATAAAACTGATCATCAAAATGAGGCCCTATACTGCGCTCTTGTTACGAAATCCTTAACAAGAATCAGAAACCATCGCCGCCCACAAAAGGGGCTAAAAACTCACAAAACGATGGGAAAAAAACCTTATCGGCAGCTTGAACCATTAAAGGATTGGAAAGATAGTTTTACTCATAGCCACAACAGCGGGCTTCAGACGGACAACAAGGTCCATGAGACCATTAAGTCTATCGGCGTCGAAAATACTAAATACTAAAGCATCAGGTGGAAAAAATCCTTGTTAGCAAAAGGAATGACATAAATGTCGGGTGGTTAGTGCATTACGCAGCCGCAATGGTAGAAGACAGAAAGACTACGGGCTCTTCGGCAAATAAAACATATCACCGAAAACCATGACAAAACATCGGTGAGTGGAGCAGTTATATGGTGGACATTTAGTTTTCTTAGGAGCCACAATGGCGGAAAGCAATCAGACTACCACCTTTGATCAAAGTCATAAAACTTTCTGATATTGTGCAGAAACATCATGAAAACGTTAAGTGTTTGAAAAATCTTAAGGTTGTGTAGCGGTCTAAAAGGTTGGTCTCATCTCCAAGCACAAGGGCGTCATAGAGATCAAAAAACCCCGACTCAAACTTTAACCAACCTCCGTCAGCACAAAGCAAGTCAAAATAATAACATCACGGCATCAGAAAATTCAAAGCTAATCGTCAGAACATTCATTGTCAGCTTCCGCAACAGAGGCTCCGTAGGGAAATATGGCTCCGATGCATTGTTTAAATGACCTTCGAACAACCAAACTAAACAATGTTAAGTTCCAAAAGACTTTTGGCTGGGCAGTGATTAAAAAGTTTGTTTCACCTCTAAAATAACGGCGAAAACGAGAAATAGACTTCCGATATCAAAGAAAGAAATCACAGATCAAAGGACAACATTTTCAAATCAAACTTCAAATTCCACAAACCAAAGCAGTTTCAAACATAAGCAATTTTCCGAAAAGCATGAAAATAGTTTACCTCAAAACAATCCAAACTTGTAGCAGAGGGAAAACAAAAACAGAGTTCATGGATCCAAACAATTTTTAAGCAAGATAAAAATTAAAAGGAGGTTGCAAAATTTCAAAAATTTAGGAAAACAGCTGCAGCTGCAACATGTTCCATGAATCCTTGCAGATTGTCTCTTATTTTTATGATTGCAGAATTTCATTCCTGTACTTCGAATTCATAGAACAGCTGAACTCAATTTCTATATTTTGAATCTCTAGACTAATATTCAATTTATGTCTTTGGATTTCTAGAATAATCAGATTGAGATAGTTGGGTTAATCATTAAGTGGTTTGAACAGAATTTCCCTTTTTCTGCAATTGTAATTTAGATGTGACTTTCATCTTTCCATTCTTAGATCAAGAACAACAGAAGGTAATTGTGACTGCATTCCTTAGAAGGTAACTAGATTAAGTATATTCTTGGGATGAGCATAGCTGAACAGAGGATAGGATTGTTCAATTACAGTAATTTAGTGTTTAAGCATATATTGTGCATGTTATCCTTGAAATACAAGACTTCCCTAGGTTGACAATAAATATTGTACACTCTGTATGTTAGTTGTAATTCACTTGCATATTGGGTGCCCAACACCTCTTAATCCCTGAATCCTTGCATAATTCGTTGAATTCATCTGATGTGAATTCTCCGCCATTGCTTGATCGAAAGGTATTAATTTTCTTCTCTGTGTGGTTCTCGATTAAGTCTTTGAATTCCTTGAACTTACTAAATACTTCATCCTTTCTTTTCAAGAAATATATCCATGTATTTTTAGAAAAAACATCAATGAAAGAAACATAATATACATACCCACTGAATGAACTGGATGACATTGGACAGCATACATTGGAGTGGTTGATTTCCAATATTCCTTTTGCCTTTCTCTCACTACTTGGAAATGTCTTCTTTGTGTTCTTTCCTTTCGCACATCCTTTGCAAACATCTTCATGATTGTCCTGTATTTCTTGAAGGCCTTCAACAAATTTTCTTGCAAGTGGTAGTGCCCTATAGTGCACATGTGCAAGCATTCTATGCCAAAGTTCACTTGGTTCTACTGAGTCATGGACCAAATCTTGTTCTATTTTTCCCTTTAATTTGTATAATCCTCTCTATTTCTCTCCAATCCCTACTGCATCATCTATAGTCTTTCCCTTTTTCCACATAAGGACTTGGCCAACTAAAAATGCAACCCTCATTCATTTTTTATCTAATGCAGATATGGAGAGAAGGTTCTTCTTTAGTCCTCGTACAAACAAGACATCCTTTATCTTCATAGACTTTCTAGAGTCTAGATCATAGGAGGATTCACCACTACCTTTTATGGGATACTGGTAGTCATCCCTAAGTTTCACTTTGTGGCATGACTCATGTTTGGATAGTTTCACAAATGATTCTTTGAATCCCTTCATATTCTTGGAAGCCCCACTATCTATGATCCAATCATTTCTTCCATGTGTAACAGTTCCCGTGAGGGCATAAATCAAAACATACTCTTCATCACTTGAAGAATCTTTAATTTCTTCTTTGACTCTCTTTCTGGGAGGCTCATCATCCTCTGCAATGTGAGCATGATCTCCTATTTTGTTTCCCTTATTCTTGTGAGAGCCACCTTTGTTTCTAGAACACTCTCTAGCAAAGTGTCCTTTCTCGTCACATGTATAGCATCTGATTTTAGATAGATCTTTGCGATATCTTCTATGGTTATCTTTCTTATTTTGGTTAGAATTCTTACCTTTGGGATGATGGTAGTCCCTTCTAATTTTCTTGGTGTGTGTTGCGAGAGATTGATCTTCATTTCCCATATTTTCTTCTCAAGTTACTATTCGAGCTTATTCTTGTGAGAATTTCTCCCACAGTCTACTGAAAGTGATTAGATTTCTTCTATCACAAATCCATTGAATGAAGGAGTCCCATGACCTAGGGAGACCATTCAAGGTGGTCATCACAATTTCTCCATTCTATACTTCTTCTTCTATTGCTTCAAGTTGTTCTTGGATTTGGGAGACACTTGTAAAGTATGACTGTATGGTCTCTGCATTATGGAACTTCACATTCTTCAAATGATTTCTCAAAGTCATCTTCCGATTTGCAATCTTCCCTTCAAATAGCTTGGTCAAGGAATCAAACATCTCTTTAGGTGTCTTTAGGGAAGAAACTTGTGGTATAAGGTGATCCTTAATAGAATCAACAATAATCCTTTTGGACATAACCAATTTATTCTTGTGTAAGGCTCTATCCTCATCTCCCTCTGGAACTGGAACCTATCCACTTATGTATGTGTCCAATTCATTTTCTTCAAGGACCAATGAGATCATACACTTCCATGCTCGAAAGTTTTCAGCTCCTTCAATATTTTCATCAATCTTGGTGTGCTGAGAAATATTTAATGAGAACCTCAAATGTAAATACAAAATATTTATATCTTACCAATTTGAGATGTTGGAACTAGATCTAGAGTTGATATTTTAAGGTGCTTATTTTCTAGTTCAGGGTGAGATTACGGTTTGAATTTCCTATAGTTCTACCCAACCAAAAAATTCGATCTTGGTCTCTAAATTTTAATTTTGAGGAGGAGAGAAATACTATGCTGGGCTCACTCAAAAATTCCTCTTCTGTGAAAATCCCTAATTTCCCGCAATACTGACAGGTCAAAAACCGAAAATGCTCAGAATCAGATTCTGCTTCGATAGACAGATGCTCCCTTCAATGGAGAGTTAACCTATCCTCCTTTTGCTATTGATCTATGGAGAGAGACCCAAAAAGTAGGAATCCTTAGCTTCTGCAGCTGTATAATCTCTTCTTCTTAGGTTAGTTCTGATACCATGTTAGATTTTTATCATTTAATCAATATGATATAGGATGTTATCTGAGAGATGAGAGACACAAAGAATTTTCCTTGGGGAAACCATATAGGAGAAAACACCAAAACTTCCTCAGAGATAGAATGAGAACCAATAGCAAAATTAAAACCCAAAGACACAAAGATGATATCCGGTAACTGTTCTCTCTCTCACTTGTGAGATATTGTATTCTCTCACTCATGCGCTACAGTTGGGTGAGTGTGTGTTTCAAATAGAGAGTCTCACTCTCTATTTATGCTAGTTTTTCACCTAAAAATTACTCACCTAGGTTGACCTCATTAGGAGAGTCTAATAACCCTAATACCCCTCAACTGTGGGGACTATTGCCCCAACTTACAATGGAGGGTTAACCTCAATGACTTTACATGACTTTATTATATTAATGACTTTCCTGATCGTAGGAAAAAACATCTCTGTCAGGGTACAATGAAATACAATATAAAATATACAAGTGAATACATTCCGAAGTTACAAATACATCAACACTCTCTAATTCACCTCATATTCCTTCCTTATATAGAATTTGAGTTTTTGCACCCAATCACTTAACCATGAATGTGGGATTAATATTTTTGAAGATTTTTTATTATTTTCTTAAAAAACCCCACTTAGCTAGTTTTTTAGGTATCAAACTTGATTTTCAGTATTTCCAGGACAATCAATAACCATCTTAGGAATTTTTCCATTATATTTATAGGAACTGGGTTTTGGCCCTTAAGTGTTCATGGAGTTGGCCTCTTTAGAGCCACCTTTGTCTTCAAACATTTATTCATTTGTGGAATCAATGGTCAAATGAGATATTGAAGCTCTCAATTGTTCCGAAACTCTAATCTTCATATTGTAGATGAAATAGAAATATGTTTTTAGACCAACATTCTCAAGGATGTTAATTTTATTTTTTATAGCCTTTTCCTCCCCAATCCTAACTATAAACATATTCCTTCCTAAAAGAATTCTATTAAAAGTTTAAAAGTTTTAGGGCCTGCATTCTCTCCACTACATAACAACATCTTCCATATGGTCATGGTTTATCCCTCTCAATAGTTACCAAGTCATTCTTAAAGGATCCTAACCACCTTCATAAATAAGGTGTGCGCCCCTCGTTGGACAAGGACCTCCAAGTCATTTACAATTATTTTGATAGCTATATATTGTATACAAATAAATAATTTATTATAAAGGTTCAACCATGATAACATTAAATCCCTCTTATATATATATATATATATATATATATATATATATA
>LPNX010974171.1:46196-60360 GCA_001517045.1 Pseudotsuga menziesii
AGATATTTCTTGGGAAACCTTGCTAGAAGTGAGACAATTACTTATGTTGGTAATATTTAGGATAATCTCTTAATCTCACTTAATATCATCTAGTAATAAATATATTTACTCTAATAAATAAGTCATAGGAATACATAAATAGTTTGTAGTGAATAATTTCTCTAAATTAAGACTAATATCAACTTTAGAACAATGCCTAAAGGATTTAGGCTAATAAGTCAATTAACTTTTCTTTAGATTCTTGCAACATTAGGATGACTATTTCATCAAACTCATGAATTCCAAACCATTCACCCTCTCTCCCTAGTGGATTCGTTCCCCAATCGTTAGTTGTGTCGAGCCCTTCAATATACTAAGCCTACATATTTAAATTACAACTTAGTAAATTTATAACAATACTTACAATGCTTTACTAGCGAGGACTTAACCTTAATATTCTTTCTAGAATCTTGCACATTGTACATTTATCTTTGTATTTTCCATTATAGAAGAATCAAGGTAGCAGAGGGGATATTACATCTTCCCCGACCAAGAAATAACACTGTTCGCTATGTCCATGCCCTTCAGACTTTGTCTTCAATTTAAAGTGTCTTAGACAATAACATTCTTTAGTTATCTTTGTTTGCATTGGCATCTCTTTTGATATCTTCAATGTTTCTTTTCTTTCTTAACTTATTCCTTAAATAAACATTACAAGGCATTTCCAACATTTATCATAAAGCATACAAATAAATATGAATTTTCAAATCAAGAGAAGCATAAATAGTAATTCCGTTTGCAACATATTGTTGTTGCTTTTCGTGAAAAATATTTAAAGTTTATTTTTACCCTCAAGATGTACCCGCAACATCTTTCAATCATACATGCCATACATAAAATTCATAATCTATGAAAAAATGATTCATGCATTTTCATTTCATGGCACATGAATGTATGGTTGTACTTTTTCTCAAGTACTTTTAATATTTTTCAAGTTTTGTTTCAACATAAAAGAATTATATCAAACTTCCATAACATATAATCATGATCTTGAACAAAAATCAACAAATAAATTTAAAGTTGTACTAATGTAGTTATATATGGTTCAGCAATTACTTTATCATATTTATCACTTGAGGGTAACCTCATATAAATTTTGCAGCCAATACTTCATCTTTCATCATTGAATTGATACTCCATAGTTTTCAACTTAATAACAATTACCTTTGATGCCCAATATTTTTTTGAACTCACATTAATCATTGTATTTCAGTCAATTTATCTTTGATGTTCTAGAGTTCCCAACTCAACTTCAATTTACCATTGATGCTCCAAATTTTTTCCAACTCAACATCGATTTACCTTTGATGCTCCAAATGTTTTCAAATTCAACATCAATTTACCATTTATGCTTCACAGTTTTTACAGCTCAAAATCAATTTATGTATACTTATCATTGAGACAAGTCAAGCAAGCTAGAGGATATTAACTTAGGGAGTTTTTTTGTTATCTAGCTTCTTTACTTCTACTACATAGTAGCCACAACATGTTTTACCATCTATATGTAATTCCTATAACATAAATACCCTTTTTAACATAGTCCCTCCTTGACAAACCACATTTCTTTCATGGTAATTGAGCACTCAAGGAATTACAATTGAACCCTGTAATACCCCAATTTTGACCCCGTTTGCATTAGAGTGTATATGATGTAATATTGTAATTAATCATGGTGCAGAGCTAGAGGAAAATGCCCCTCCATGGATTATCGTTTTGTGTTTCGGCAATTAGAAGTGATGTCGATGGTATTTTGTGCTAGCTAGGCATGTTAAAATGGTGGACACCTTGTGCATATACAAAATTAATCAAAAACCTACAACCAGTTATGTCTATGAAACAATAATGAAGAGGGGCATGATTTCCTAAGGTTAAGGGGGAGGGATGTACAACCCATGGGATCCATTGGGAAAGTGTTGAGTGTCAATAGGTGAGACCATCCAAGTGTCAACCACCTTTTGTCTCATTCAGCCACCAAGTACTTTAGGGGGGGCATGCGTTAGTTGAGGGAAGTTACTACTCTAATGAAAACATCTCCATGGGGGCGTCAGAATGACAAGCTACTGTCAACTCTGACTGTACGCATACCCAGAGGTAGAGCCCTCATTTCCCTCACAGAGGTAGGGAACCCATTCATTCATGCGGTCCACGGTTCCACTTTCACGCGTGTTAGAAAATAGGACCCCAGAGCAATAACAGATATACAGTTAAATCAATAAACAAGATGCAAAACAAATTAAAACATTACAGAGAGACACAGATATAATGTGGTTCACCCAAACAATGGGATACATCCACAAAGAAATTTGCCAATCCTTTTATTACAGTCCAGAAAGATGAAGGGATACACCCTGCAGCAAAACCGTTGCACTTCCTCTTCATGCTCTCACAGTCTCTCTTCCAGTACAATACAATACAATACCATATCTAGTCAATTTACAATGATCTCTTTTATAGGGGAAATACCATGGGAAAAATTCTAGGGTTAACCCAATACCATGGGTCCACAATACTATTGACCAACACACATCCCAAAAAAAAAATCGGCCCCCGAACCCCCATTTTCTCGGGGGCACTGCCCCTGAACCCCCTTTTTCGGGGTGCTTCCCCAAACCCCAAGGTAGGGGGAATGAGTGTACAATACTCCTGGGTTACAATCACAACTGAATAATATCTCTGGATCTGGAAGATTAGACTCCACAACCAACAATCTTCCACTTGGAGACTAATCACAGCAACTCCACCGCTACTGCACTTGCTAGACCTTGGACTTGGCAAATTTTTTCTTTTCACCTTCATGCTTTAAGGCCAATAGAAACTGAGCAAGAAATCAGTTTCTCTCTAGTTACTCCCTTTTTCAACATGTCTGCAGGATTCTAGCTAGTGTGAATATTTTCCAGTTTTAGCAATTCTTCATCTAGAACAGATCTTATGAAGTGGTACTTGAGTTCTATATGTTTAGTCCTCGAATGAAAAGCCGAGTTCTTTGCAAGATGAATGGCACTCTGGATGTCACTGTACAACCTACTATTCTCTTGTTTCTTACCCAATTCTTCCATGAACCTCTGCGACCAAATCATCTCCTTACTAGCCTCTGTAGCAGCAACATACTCTACTTCCATTGTTGAAAGTGCAACAACCTGTTGCAGTTTTGAAATTCAACTTACTGCTGTTCCACCTACAGTGAACACATACCTTGTGGTGCTCCTCCTACTGTCTTTATCACCATCCATATATGCATCAACATATCCCTGTAGAACAGTGTATGAACCTCCAAAACATAATGCATGAGAATTGGTACCTCTCAAATACCTGAGAATCCACTGTACTACTTTCCAATGCTCTTTACCTATATTATTCATATACCTGCTCACAACTCCCACTCCATGTGCAATATCTGGTCTTGTGCACACCATGGCATACATCAAGCTCCCAACTGCTGATGAATAGCGAATATTGAACATGTAATCTATCTCTTCCTGTGTCTTTGGACACATATGCTTGCTTAGTTTGAAATGGCTTGCCAAAGGTGTGCTGACTGGTTTTGCATTCTGCATTCTAAACCTCTGCAACACCTTTTCTATGTACTCACCTTGAGACAATGTCAATTTGCGATTTTTCCTGTCTCTTATTATTCTCATACCAAGGATTTGCTTTGCAGCACCGAAATCCTTCATCGCAAATGATTTAGCTAGTTTTCTTTTGAGCACATTTATATCCTGTGCGTTAGACCCTGCAACAAGCATGTCATCCACATACAATAACAAGATAATATATCTTCCATTATCTAGCCTCTTGAAATAAACACAGTGGTCAGAATGACATCTATCATAACCTTGTTCTGTCATAAACTTATCAAATTTTAAATACCACTTCCTTGGAGCTTGTTTCAAGCCATACAAGCTCTTCTTCAACCTACAAACCAAATTCTCCTTCCCTTTGACCTCATACCCTTGTGGCTGCTGCATATAAATCTCTTCCTCCAAATCCCCATGGAGAAAGGTCGTTTTTACATCTAATTGTTCAATATGCAAATCTTCTACCACCACTAGACTTAAAATAGTTCTAATTGAAGTCATTTTAACAACAGGAGAAAATATTTCATCAAAGTCTATACCTTTATTTTGTGCAAACCCCTTTACAACAAGTCTAGCCTTGTACCACTTCTTTCCTCCATCTTCTTCCTTCAACCTGTAAACCCATTTATTCTGTAATACCCTTTTTTCTGCAGGAAACTTAACCAGATCCCAAGTCTGGTTTCTTACCAATGAGTCCATCTCCTCATCCATGCCTTTCTCCCACTTCTTTCTAGTTTCTACCTGCATTGCTTCTTCAAAACATTCTGGTTCACCAGAATCAGTCATCAATAAATAATACAGTGAAGGAGAGAATCGTTCAAGGGGTCTACTTAACCTGGTAGACTTTCTTACAGTTGCAGGAGTTTCAGGTACCTGTTGCTGCTCTTGATTTTCTGGTGCTTTTGGAACTTCATTTTCTTTGATTTCATCAAGCACTGTGTACTCTATGTTGTCCTTTTCTTCTTTCTTTCCCTGCAACTGATCTTTGTACATGACCTTTTCATTGAATACTACATCTCTACTCCTAATGATTTTGCAATTTTTAAGATCCCATAAGCGATAACCAAAATCATCAACCCTGTATCCAATAAAGGTACTTTTTTGGATTTATCATCAAGCTTTGTTATATCATCTTTATCAATATGGACAAATGCTTCACAACCAAAAGTTCTTAGAAATGAGTATTTTACCTATTTACCTGTCCATGCCTCCTCTGGAATGCCACCATCCAAAGCGCTTGAAGGCCCTTTGTTTATTAAATAAACATCAGTGTTTACAGCATCAGCCCAAAACTGTAAGGGAAACCCTACATGCAATCTCATACACCTTGCACGCTCCATGATCATTCTGTTCATCCTTTCTGACACACCATTTTCTTGGGGTGTTCCAGGGACTATCTTCTCTCTACGAATCCCATTGTGTGAACAGTAACTGTCAAAATCCTTGCTGTAGTACTCGCCTCCATTATCAGATCTGAGACATTTCAACCTTTTTCCTGTCTCATTCTCAGCCAAAGCTTTCCACTTCTTAAAAGTATCAAACACATCAGATTTCTATCTAATGCAATAAACCCAAGTTTTTCTAGTTGCATCATCAATAAAAGTAACATAATAATGAGATCCACCAAGAGATTATACCTGAGCTGGTCCCCATACATCTATATGGACAAGCTCTAACTTTTCACTCTTCTTTTGTTTCCCAACCCTGAGAAATCTAACTCTCTTTTGTTTTCCATAAACACAATTCTCAAAAAATTCCAAACTTACCTGCTTCATATCTGGAAGCAGTTTGCTTGAGTGGAGAATCTGCATCCCCTTCTCACTCATGTGGCCAAGCCTATGATGCCACAATGCTGCACCTGTTTCTATGGAAGCTACAGAAATAGAATAATCAGTATTATGAGGACATAAATATAGCGTACCTATCCTATCTCCTTTTGCAATTACCATTGATCCTTTAGTGACCTTCCATCACATTTTTCCAAACGTAGACAAACAGCCGCCATCTCCCAATTGCCCTGTTGAGATCATATTTCTTTTCATAGTAGGAATGTGCCTTACATCCTTTAGCAACTAGTCATTTCCATTATTTAGCTTAATCCATACCTTACCCTTTCCAACAATTTTACATGGTTCATCATCCCCCAATAACACATGCCCAAAATCACCTTGAACATAATCATAAAAGAATTTCCTATGGGGTGTAGCATGACACAAAGCCCCTGAATCTACTACCCAGTAATAACTAGTATTATATAATGCAAGAATCAAAGCATCTTGTAACTCATCACCTACTACATTAGCTTCCTGGGTAGTCTCTTGCTGCCTCTCACCTTTCTTCTTTGGTGCTCTGCAGTCTTTCTTTAGATGTCCTTTCTTACCACAGTTCCAGCACTCTATTTCTGAATTTGGACTTAGATCTTCCCTTTTAGACTTGCTGCGATTTCTTGGGCTCCTTCCTCTCTCGTTTTGTCTCCCTCTGCTCTCCATGGTCAACGCATTACCTGATGTCTCACCTGTGCTTTTCCTTCACATTTCCTCGCTAAGAATAACAATAACAACATCATCAAACTTAAGAGTGTTTGAACTAGGGACATAGTTACTTATAGCCATGACCAAGCTATTCCAGCTTTCTGGCAATGAGCACAAGATTATAAGAGCCTCAACCTCATCATCAAAGTTCGCTTTTACAGAACTTAACTGACTGGTAAGTGTATTAAACTCATTTAAATGGTCAGCAACATATCCACCTTCCGACATCTTCATATTAAATAAACTCTTCATTAAAAATACCTTGTTAGAAGCCGAGGGTTTTTCGTAGAGCTTACTCAATGCGCTCATCACACCCTCTGTTGTTTTTTTCTTTCAAAATATTGAAGGCCACCAATGAATCCAGGAACAACTGTATTGTTCCTAGTGCCTTTCTGTCAAGAACCTCCCATTCTTCATCCTTCATAGCCATCAGCTATTTTGCTATTCCGCCCAATGGTAGGTACATATCTTTCTCGTACAGATAGTCCTCCATTTGCATCTTCCATAACTGATAGTTTTGGCCATTAAAATTCTCGACCCTAAACTTTCCTTCTTCTGCCATTGCTCCCACTCGAACGAGGAACCCTTCTTTCTTGTGATTTTACCAACCAAATAGACCTTTTGGCTCTGATACCAATTGTTAGAAAACAGGACTGCAGAGCAATAACAGATATACAGTTAAATCAATAAACAAGGTGCAAAACACATTAAAACATTACAGAGAGACACAGATATAACGTGGTTCACCCAAACGATGGGATACATCCACAAAGAAATTTGCCAGTCCTTTTATTACAGTCTAGAAAGATGAAGGGATACACCCTATAGCAAAACCGCTGCACTTCCTCTTCACGCTCTCACAATCTCTCTTCTAGTACAATACAATACAATACCATATCTAGTCGATTTACAACACTCTCTTTTATAGGGGAAATACCATGGGAAAAATTCTAGGGTTAACCCAATACCATGGGTTCGCAATACTGTTGGCCAACACACATCCCAAAAAAAAAAATTCGGGGGCTCCACCCCCGAACCCCAAGGCAGGGGGAACGAGTGTACAGTACTCCTGGGTTACAATCACAACTAAATAATATCTCTGGATTTGGAAGATTAGGCTCCACAAACAACAACGCAAAGCATAGGTTTTTCCTCCTCAAGCAGGAAATTGGCCTAGTCTCCACCCTTCATGTAGGGAGCATTATTTTCCTTACGTGCAGGACATGAATCCTAGTTTTGTGGGTTTGTGTATACCCTGGACGTTCTAGTGTGGTTGGGTTCGAACCCCTTTTTTTATTGTGGTCGGTGTATGTGAACCATCTTCATGTAGGCTATATCATGCTATCCTCACGCAGTTGAGATATTGCTACTGGTTTTCCCATCGATTTTGGGTTGTTGCTGAGTTGTTTTGGCCATGTTAGGGCCAAGAAAAACTCTGAAGCTGCTTTTGCTCAATCGAACCTGTGTATTACCCAATATAGGTTGTTTTTTTGTGTTTTCCCTTGAATCTTTGTGGAATCATGCCCAGCTCAGGGGTGGAAGTGTTGCAGAGAGATTGATGACCACAGTGGCCTATGGTTGGGTGGAACGTTGCAGTGACGTAGCTGGTCGTGGGACAAGCTTCGCATAAGATAAGTACCCTTGTTTATCTTGTCTCTGCACTGTTATTTTATATGGATGATGAATGAACATGATGAATTTTTTTATGCTTATATGTTGTGAATGCATGCTACTAATGTGTATTTGCATCCGTTTTATACTTAAGTGATTCAGGCATCTGCACATGCATTATGAAGATAGGGCATATGTGATTATTAGACATGTTCTTATCGGTATGTGATTTCACTGCATTCCTATATGCATTTTATTTACATCCTCGCTACCGAGAAAGGGTTGGGGATGTGACAATTTGGTATCATAGCTCTAGTTTAATCTTTGGGCCTCAATGGGAAATGAAGAACCAGCCTCTGTGTTCAGATAGAAGGAACGAAGGAAGACATGAAATTTTCTCTAAGTGTTTTTCCTTGGCGGCTGAGAAAGCCAAATGTGATCTATTGTAGCAGTTAGGGTGGCTAAAGGAGAGTTGCAATAGTGGGAAATTTTTCATGAATAAGCCACTGTAGTGGCTGGGTCGCCAAGAGAGAGCCAATATGTCGGCTGTGTTTTCCTGTTCATTGCCGACAGAGATAAAATTTTCGGAAATTTTTCTAAGTGATTGTACAGCGGGCGAAAGTTGGGTTTCGAGCTGCAACGAATGGTGCATGAGGATATTTTTGTCATTTAAGTGTCGATGTCACAGCTGGAAATTGGAAAAGTTTCTGATGTAGCAATTCCTAGAAGAAGATGGAAGAGCCGCTATAGCGGTTGAAACATGGAAAAGTATCCGTAACGACGACAACAAGAAAAGAAAAAGTGAGCCGCTACGCGACGGAAGAAATTTGAATATTGAGTCAATGTGCAGCAGCAGAAAGTTGAAGAATGAGCTAAAACAGTGGAAATAAAAGGAAGAAATAACCACTACGTGGCAAAGGAGAAATAAATATTTATCCACTACATGACGATGGATGCAAAATGAAGAGGGAGCTGACAACAATGGTGGCTGAAAGTTTGCGAAGGAGCCGCTACAGTAGTGGAGAAAAGATGAAGTGGGAGTTGCTACAATGGTGAGTAAAAAAGGAGGAACGAGCCACTATGGTGGGTGAAATTCAAAAAAAATTCTGATGTAGCAGAAGGAGACGTCGAAAGGAAAATGAAATTTTCTCTAAAACGAGGATTTTCAGTAGGATTTTCAGTGATGTTTGAGGGGCCAGAAACATGAGAAATGGCAGCCTGTTTATGGTTTAGATTGCGTGAAACTGAAGGATTTACAAAAAAAATTATGGCACTGCCATCGACCCTCCCGGAAGTGGTGTCGGGAATCCACAAGGGGGAGATCTCCCTTGACCCCCATCATCCCCTTCAGACAATCGTTCTTTGTGAAAAGAAAATTATGTGTTTTGACAAAGTTGTCAATATGAGATTTTTCCAGATGAAGGTAAGTAATTATGAATTCATGTGAATGATTATGTAGCTAAAAATTTTTGTTTATCAATACATTTTTCAGAATCATAGTCACTTTCAAAGCAGCGTTCCAGGATACAGTTGTGTGTAAAAGTGCAGAAATTTGGTGAAAATAGTCATTTCAGAAGTAGTGTATTTTAACACCCAAAGTCAGAATGGAGCATGTGGATAGGAATTGGAAAGCTTAACCAGCAGAGAACATTGGAGAATCACCATATTTTGAATGAGATTTTCATATATCATAGATATTTAGAGAAGAAAATTGCTAGTGGTTGTTTTGACAAAAAACATTGTCGCTGTCAATATGGACAATTCGTAGAATTGCATGCCTAGAAGTAGCATGTAGGAATATTATGCATAAGTATATGTATTGAATTGTTGTCTGGTGAGAATATCATAGCTAATGATTCCTTGTGCACTTGCTAGAGACCATGAAATCGAACCAGCTATTATGTGGAAGAGGGATTTCATGCAAAGATGAAGAATTGGAAAGGGAAAATTCCTTAACCCGTGTCTTGCTAACTATATTTATATTTTATAAGTTTTTTGTACATAAGATTATGGCATGGTAATACTGAAAATGCAGATATTAGATGGATGGCATGAATATGTACTAGTTGGCATATTAATAAACAATGCACAGTGCATGAGAACATGTTTTGCACGCATATGATATTACATATTGGTAAAATTAGTGGGATTTTACATATGCAATGAATCACTAGTGGTAAATATTGTGGTTGGTAATTAGTATTGGTGATGGAATTGGTGGTAATACCAACAACAACATGAGCATGGCTGAAGATGTTGTTTCTTGTGACCAGCAAACTTATGAAGAAAAGGATAAGGCAACAAATCTATGATCAAGAAGTTGGTGGGCGAATTCTACAATCTTTTGTAAGAGGCCGACTAAACTGGTAACATCAAGGGTGTAAATGGGAGCCATGCAGGTAATGGTCTAATTATGATGATTGCATAAGTGTGGAAAGGGGATTGGGTAAGAATCCATTGAACCATATTTAGTAATCAGAGAATGGTAAGCATTTAGGTTGAAATGCATTCATGTGAATGACATTCATATAAAACTATATCATACCCTGTGTATGCTTGTTATGAGATTAACAAGTGAGGACTGGTGGTATTGATTATAGTAATGCATCCTATGTGAGGTAGTCATGGTTAGGCCATAATATGTTTGAATGAACAGAATTCATAAATCAATACAATGTAGCATTGAGTGGATATGCATTAAGAGATTTTATAAATCTTGTATTTATGCATTGAGTGAATGCATATGAAAAATTTGAGTAAATGTTGTAAATGTGGATGCATAAGTGTGGGTGCACATGTTGTGAAGCATTGCATGAATGCATAGGGATGGTGCATGTGTTATTGAAAACTAAATAATGAATGAAATCATGAATTGAGGATAACCCTAGGATCATTTCATGGGCTGTTATGAATGCATAATAGTAAGTGCATGAAGAGGGTAGTCATGATCGATGGCCTGCCGGAATGCTCCATGGAAGAGAAAAAATGATATGACAGTGAAATAGTGAGTATCTAAAAGTTTCATTTAAATTGCATAAATGATGTGACTGTATCTTGCAATTTTAGTATGATAATGATTCACATGAAGTAAATGAGTTTGGTGATATTGATATGTTAACAACTAGAAGTGTTTGAATTATGGAGTGTTATAATTCTGAAAATGCATCAGTGATTGTTGTAGCAATGAAATATGATATTCCTAGAGACTTACAAAGTGTTTGGCTGATTGAAGTTCATATTCCAGGTATATTGTTTGGGGCATGGATATGTGGGTAAGTCCATGACGAAGGCCAAATATACCATGTGAAAGAGCCAAAACTCATGAGAAAAGTATCATGGTTGTAAAAATAGTCTATGTGTAGAACAGATTGTCAATTTAGACTTGTAAATTTCAGATTTGAGAATTACTTATAATTACTAATCATCGTTGACTTGTATAGAATTGTGTCAGAAGAACGTGTTGAATAGTGGATGTTTCGTGTGATGCTATTAAGCATAAATTTATAATGGGAAGAATGGTGCCACTTACAACAGACAAACAAATGAGGATCTCCTCATCACTAAGCAAATCAATTTTTGTAGTAGATATAGTTGCAAATTCGTATTGAATTTAATTGTTAATGGCATTGCTTGGTTATGAAACAATCAGATTTGGATTGTATATTGACTGTTTGGCTACTTGATGAATGTGCCAAGGATACACATTGTAGGAAGACCATACGTAATGGTGTAGGAGCAAAAATTCATGGGAAGGATCGATGTATTGGAAATGGGTTTCAGGTGAAACTCCGTTGGGCATTTTGGTAATGTCCCATCTACACTACATGATTGGTAAGCAATATGAGTGGGATGGTGGAGATTATGTCAGTAAGACATATGTGGGATATGGAATGAAAAAATGAGTGGGGATGGAAAAACCAAGGGAATTTCAACTCAGAGAAGGGAACCCCCATTCCTCATTAATGAAGAAAGGATGCATATGCAAATGGATAAGTGTTCTGTGACACTAGCTTAGAATATGCATATATAATTGTTATAATCAAGATACAAAGCATGTTTTGATTTTATTTCCATGTTGACAGACTGCTTGAGTATGAATAGGTCCTACATGGCTCACATTGGAAAGGGGTGAACACTTTCCCTATGTCGGGTCATGATAGGGTTTTCAATACTGACTACACCTTAGGGAGTGGACGCACTCATGGTGTTTCAATGCTTGATAAGTGAATGTTATGAAATATGGCTACATTTTTAGAGCAGTAATGTTGATGGGTTTTCTTATATCGCTTTTGTTATCATGCTAACAGATGCAACTTGGTGTTGCACACTAAAAGAGCCAAAGAAAAAAAAGGGGGTTGTTGTGAGGGGTTGTGGTATAAGGGTTGATGTGTATAAAAGGATGTTGTGGAGGTTGTGAAGGTTGTGGGGATTTTGATGAGGATGTTGTGGAGATTGTGGGATTTTGATGAGGGGTTGTGAAGGTGTGGCTGAAATAGGGATGTTATATGCCTAAGGGATCCATAGTAAAGCCTTGACCTAGAAATGCTCGTGGTAAAGTTTCCTTCCAAGTCGACGTGAAGGTGTGCTAGAAGTACATAAATTATTGATGTTGTGGACCAGCCTGCGTGCTGACCTAACATCCAAGTCCATAGGTGATCTCCAGGATTGTAAATCAAAGAAGGACCCTATGGAACAGAGAGGAAACACACAATACAGATAAGTATTGGATTATCTTGTAGCTTCATGCTTATGAATATACATGTGTATATGATTTAGATATGATCTTCTAAACTTTGTTTAGAGATGAACCCGATGAGAATCAAATAAACATGTGAATCGATTCAATGTTTGAGTGTAGGTATCGCTGGCAGCAAGGCCTATGAAGGAATCCTAGGGATGCATGTGGACATGTGACCATCCTAGAAATCTCAACATGAGTAGTAATGAAGAAGGTACCAGTGGGACTGTGTAGTTCCTAGCAGTGAAGAGTTGTAGATAAACCATGTGGAGGGAATCCATGGTTGAGAGGTATGGAATAGACCATAGACACTTAGCGTCATGACCGAGAAAGGGTGGTCAAGCATTCACGGTGAAGTGAAAGAGGCTAAGAGCATAAAAACCACAATGGTGTTGTGGGTTCCAGAATGGAACAAGACAAAGAGGGGAAAAACTCTTTCTTCTCGCTCTTTCCTTTTTTTGATTGTGTGTGTGTGTGTGTGTGTGTGTGTGTGTGTGTGTGTATTGATGCATTTATAAAAACAGTAAATTGTTGAATGCATGTATGGCTGAAAATAGAATCTGTTTATTTGCTTAAAATAAATTATGAATGCTGGGGTAGTTAATTCCCTATCAAAGAATGGACATGAATGAGGTCATGTGCCTATTGGGAAAGCCTAAAAAGAATGAAAGTATTATAAATAAGACTTGGACCACCCATGTCAATTAGGAAATTGGTTGACTAGTTTTAATGCTTATATTATTCTTGGCCTAACATAATTAAAATGATGCATTTCACAGGTGAGAAAAGTGAAAGCCAGTTGTGCACATTGACCATGGGAGAAAACCAAAAGCTATTGGACTTGGCTGGAAGTTTCCTTCAAACAATTTCCAAGACCCAAGAAAATCTTGGGGAGATGCTCAAGATATAGAAAAGGCAGACTGAGATGAACCACCATATTTTGCAAGAATCTATTTGTCTCCAAAAGGAGGTAAAAATACTTCTGGGAGCAATCCGTAAGGGAAAGGAAAGTAGATCAATGATGAAGAATTCATCCAATTGGTCCATTAAGAAATGTTCCAGGCATGAATACTCAAAGGAAATTGAGCAAGTAAAGATGAAGCAGCAAGTGAAATGTTGGAAATGCGGAGGACATCATTGCCACCAGAACTACCCAACAAGAGAACATCAAGAGGGTAACCACCATAAAGTTCCCATACTTGTGGATAAGCTGGAAGCTCAGAACTAGCAGGAGAATCTTATGGAAGCCAAAGGGCTTGGTCCTGAGAGTTCAAAGTAAATTATAGAACGTAGGATAGATCTAAAAAAATTTGAAATTTTGGATGCATAAATTGTATATGTATTCCTAAGTATTAGAACACCAAGGATGGTTTTATTCTAAGGGGGTGGGGATTGTAATACCCCGGTTTTGACCCCGTTTGCATTAGAATGTATATGATGTAATATTGTAATTAATCATGGTGTGGAGCTAAAGGCAAAGGCCCCAACATGGATTATAGTTTTGTGTTTCGATGATTAGAAGTGATATCGATGGTAATTTGTGCTAGCCAGGCACATTAAAATGTTGGACACCATGTCCATATAGAAAATTAATCAAAAACCTACAACCAGCCATGTCAATGCAACAATAATAAAGAGGGGCATGATTTCCTAAGGTTAGGGGGGGGGGG
>LPNX010974187.1:0-29661 GCA_001517045.1 Pseudotsuga menziesii
TGCACCCTGTCATCTTCAAAACTCATTGCGAACATCTTAGTAATTTCCACATGGTGACCATCAAAACACCTAAAGAAATTTACCCATCCCATTTTCTCGAACCTCTTGGCAGCTTCCTGGTTAGCTTCAATAAGTTCAAACCCTGAAATCTCAAAACGATTCAGAGGAGACATGGTTTCTCCAGCACTTTCTGGGCTTCGACGCAAAATGAAAGGGGAAGTGAAAACAGAGGGAATAGGTATCCATACACACGACATGATGGATAATATTCACATGCTTTAAATCTAATCGAAGATCTAATCTCTGAACCTGCCATTTTAGCGGGATTTCAAGCAGTGATAAATGTTACAACTTCACACTACACCATGATTTATGCCATCTTATCTATGTTTGACCATGCCTGTTAGTGATAACCACTTAACTTGGCGAACCAACGATACAGAGACTGATAGAATCATCATTGCAACCATTGATTATTGACAGTGGTTCATAACTAATAGGTACAACGACATAATTTGAAATGACTGTTGGCATTTAACACTGTCAACACGATATTACCATATGCATACAACTGTCGATTCTGTCAAGGGGTGAAAGCCACGTTTTCATACCAACTCATCGATCCAAATGATTGATCGTTTATCAATTTGACAATTGGTTTATTGCATGGCCAGCTAATCCAAACAATCACCCCTATTTTATCATGTTGCGTAAATGGTATGAAGAGCAATAAATCGCACTCTAATGTTAATGATGCATTGATAAGATGGCTAGATTAATGTCTATACTATATATGTACAAAACCAAGTTTAAACCCTTTAAACATCCTATCGACATATATATACCATCATATAGGATATTTATCATAAGTAAAAGTTTCTTATACAAACATCATTTATCCATTAACTATGATATTTACAAAGTTCATAATAAGGTATTACATATGATGTTAACTTTCAAAATTCTCTTAGTCTTAGGACTAATAATACCCTATTTAACATATAATGTGTTTTGTGAAATTTCTCTTGGCACAAATTCCTTAAGTCACATAAATTCATTTTGATGATTTCAATAACTTAATGAAAATTTACGAAACTTATCTGACAGTTAAAAGCCAAGTTTTATGATCAAGTTTCTTTCAGCTCTAAAATCATTAAATCACTTTCCTTTGATTGAGAGTACCTTCAGAATCAAAGATTCTGAAGGTGCTCTTTCATAATTTTTTAAACTGATAAATCACATAAAGAGCTGATCTCTCTTCATTTTGTCAAGAAATGAAGAGGTTGTTGCTGGCTGCCAACAAGTAGCTCATGGACATATCAAGTTTAGCTTGTTCTTCCTTTCATCTCATTTTTTCTCACCATATTTCAGTTCTATGGAGTGAGGCGCACTTGGTGAGCTATTCATCTCTTTGGGGGAGCTTCTCTTGCTCTAGTATTTTGTATTCTGATGTAAATTATCCACTATTTAATTTCAAAAATCTCTCAGGTTGAAAGGCCAAAAAATCCCATGCATTATTTGTTGGCCAAAACCCACCAACAAATCCTCGTCGACATGGGTTCTCATTCTGTCGACACCCAACCAGTGCGATATCCATGAGAACTAGCCCAGAAATGTTTTACCCTGGTTGGGAACACCTACAGAGTAGATGAAGTCTCACCTGAGATGTTCAAGGGAGAGCTTTTGGAACCCAGTTTCTGGCAGTAAGGAGGAGGATTGGGGCATCAACGATTTATCAGCATAACTATCAGATCTAGCACAACCATTCATAAGATATCGCAGCATTCATCATAGATCTATCAGTTTAACCACATATCTAAATAGATCACATCATTCACTTATTCATCGCAGCAGAATCATATTATTAATCCATAAAGCAAATCCATAAAAAAACCATGCAGTACATAAGAACAGAAAAAGAGATAAAAGACAATAGCAATTTAGAGCAACATCCATCGTGTCATATTACTTCTGCGCAACAGATCCAAAACATACAGTACTTCTCCACATCCAGAGAATGATCACTCCACAGAATAACACAAGATTCAAACTCTCTTCACACATCACTATCTGTCTCATGTCTATCTCCTCTATATCTCCGGTATATCTCACATTTGCAATTCTACTTCTATATATAGGCTTGCGCCTTTACATTCAAGGTCCACTTATAACTAATTCCTAACAACTTCTAACTAATTTAACCACTAAGGACCAATATTATGAAGAAATGGTCAATGAGTACAAACATGACATAAAAATATATAAAAAGGGGATTATTTTCCACCTGTCATGCTATCTTTTCCTTGCACAATGCCTCGTGAGTATGTGTAGCATCCTAGATGCTGCGCAACTCACCTATCTCCAACCCCTTGCTAAAAGGCCCCCAACATAGTCTTGTGGCTCATCCTCGAGCCACGTCAGTTGACCATGGTGTCCTCCGTGATCCTAAAGAGCAAAAACTGTCACATATGCACCAGTGTGCAACTTTTTCCAGCTATGTCGACTGGAAACTGACCATAACTACTTCCTTCAATGTCAACTACAATATACCTTAGCAAACTTCTGGACTTATGTAACCTACAATGCCATCATGCTCCAACTTCTGTGAATACTACATCATTATCCATTTGTTTTCTCTCTTCAAGAAGTGTTTGGCGGCCAAATCTGTAGCCCTGTATCTATCCACTTGGTCCTTCCTTGCATTTAGGCTCAGCCTACTTCTACCCACTTGGTTCTTTTGGGCCCATCCCACACTGCCTGAAGTGGACCCGATTCCCTGTTCCTATAGACTTAGTCAAATGGGGCAGTAACTCTGATCCCATCGGGATTCCTCATGGGTTTCTTAGTTGGCACCTCAGAACGACTGCGAGAAATATAGCAAAGGATGACTTCACCAGAGACTTCTATCTCAACCAAACTAACCCGCATACTCACAACTTGTCCGTCAAATTCTGCTGAGACAACATTCTCACTCATAGGCCACCCCATATCAAGTGAGGCCTGCATTGCTCCTTCGGCCACTGCAACCTTACACAACGGAGATTCCTTCAACATCCCAACCCAAATCTCCTACAACTTTGCTTAGTGTAGCACTTCCTAATGGTGTTCATACGGCTATCGGTCTTCAACTTATAACCCCAACTTTGGCTTAGATGTCATCATGACTCACGCGGGTGCATCATTATGACTGAATCATTCATGTGTGTGCTAAATACGCCATCAATTCTGTCACCCTGCCTTTCAAATCTCCTATCATTAATTGTGACTTCAACCATGTCGTCGTTTCCCTCTTTGATAGTTGTTGTTGAGTATTGATGTGACATCCGGTCACCGTCACGAAGTCTCTCGTACAATACAAGCCACTTTTTGTATCTCTGGTAACCTCCTATCACACAACCCCCTCCCTTTTGCATGCTGCGGCCCTATCCTCTTAGCGCATCCTCTTGCTCACGCGCAACCTTTTCCCGTCGCACAACCTTGTTCTGGCAGACCACCTTGTCGCGACCCTCTTCCCTTAGCGCAGCCTCCTACAGCAAGCCACCTTTTATTGTCGCAAAACCTTGTTCTAGTGCAACCGTTTTTCATGTCTAATTGGCTATTAACTGTTGAATCAACTACCCTCTAACCTAATACAGCCCCACCTCATAGGCCCACCGTTCCTCTTGCTACCTATCTCTAGCTTCTCTCTCTCTATTTTTTTTTTTCGCAGTGCGCACCTCCGGCCCTGTCCTATAGGGCTTCAAATGGCTTCCATTCACTAGCTTTGGCAGCACCGCTCCATATAACTTCTGCAATTGAACTACACCCCCAAAGGTAAATGAATTAACAAGATAGGGGCCTAGCCAATGCATCTATAACTTACCCGGATGCTTCATGAACTTGCTGTCATACAACAACACCAAATCGCCTTGGGAAAATTTTTTGTTTTTGATATGGCGATCATGCCATGCCTTCTGTCGATCCTTCTCGACTTGCTACTGGAAGCCTGCGATGAAGCGGTCCTCTTCCAGTTGGACTAGCTGCATTGCTCGCTCCTCAAGTGCTTCTTCATCGGCCATGCCAGTGGCTACTGCAATGCGTGGACTAGGAACAATGTATTCCATAGGCATGACTGCCTCTTTCCCATATACTAATTTGAACGACGTATGCCCCATCATCCTCTTGTAAGTGGTGCGATATGTCCACATAACTGCAGGAATATTTAAATCCTAGTCATCACGATTAGAATTACATACCTTCGTCAATGCAGTTTCCAATATCTTGTTGAAGGCTTCTACGGTTCCATTCGCATGTGGATGATATGGGGTACTTTTTTGATGTTGCACCTACATTTCCTCCGTCAGTTATTTTACTGTACGGTTGATAAAGTGAATACCATGGTCGCTCATCAATATCTGAGCGCATACAAACCATGTCACAATGTTTTCAAATAAGAACTTTGCTGATGTCACAGCGGTGCAATCCACAACTGATGCGGCCTCTGCCCACCTTGTCAAATATTCAGTCATAGTAATTATGTACTGTACACCCATTCTCTTCCCTGGTGGGTTTATGGGACCCACAAAGTCTACAGCCCATTTATCAAAAGGTTGCAAAGTTACATGTGGAACAAGAGACATCTCGTCCCGTCGCGATGGCTTCCTGACACATTGACAAATATCGCAGCTCCACACATAGTCTACTGCATCATTGTGTGAAGTAGACCACCATAGCCAGGCACATAGAGTATTGCGTGTAGTCACTCGTCCTCCATAATTTCCACCCGCAATCCCTGCGTGTGCATCTACCAGAATTTGTACTTGTTCATGAGGTAGAACACACCGTCGTAGGATCTCATCATGTCCAAGCTTGTATAAGTGCCCAGCAATTAACTGGAAATTTGAAGCCTTTACTACCAACTGCTTCTTTTGACTGGTCGACATTTCCTCTGGCACAACTCTGGTTGCCAAGAACTGAATGATCGTAGCATAATGGTCATCTATGATATCAACTTGAAACAGTTGTGCATCTGACAATCCATCGTCAATATTGGTGGGCTCTTCTCCTATTTCAATGTGGGATAGGTGATCAGGACCAGCATTCAAGCGTCCTAGATTCACATTTATTTCAAAATTAAATTCCTAAAAGAGAAGTAGCTAGTGACATATCTTCCCCCCAACACATGATTATTGACCAGATATTTCAAATCCAAATGGTCAATGAAAATTTTGAAGTGACCTCCCAAGAGATAATGCATGAACTTATGTAGCGCATATACCATCGCCAACCCCTCTCTTTTTGTGGTCATGTAATTCTTCTCAGCAAAGGATAACTTCCTGCTAGCAAAGGAAATCAGGTGATCCATATCTCCTCCTCTTGGTTGCGCGAGTACCACTCCCAACGCAACAGACGAGGCATCAACATGGACATGGAACTCCTTGTTCCAATTGGAAAACACAAGTATGGGTGCTGAAGCCATCTTAGCTTTAATGTGTCGAAGCTACTTTGAAACTCCTGGCTCCATACGAATGCAACATCCTTCTTTAACAGTTTCTCCATAGGGGGGCAGTAATCGTAGCATAACCGCGTATAAAATTGCGATAGTACCCAGTATGTCCCAGTGTCGTGTAAAGCATCTTCGTATTGGTAGGTGGTGGCAAGCTCAGAATGAGTGCAATCTTCACTGGATCAACGAAAAGCTCCTGCTTACAAACGATATGGCCCAACAGTATCCCAAATGGTGCACAGAAGATGCACTTCTTTGAATTCAATGCAATCTGATGCTGTTGACACCTTTCCAGCATCAAGCGTAGGTTTTCCAAGTGATCCTTAATCAACCCATAGACTATCCAGTCATCCATATATACTTGGAGAAATTTCTGAATAAAATCTTTAAATGCAGTGACAATAACCCGAGAGAATACTGTAGGTGCATTCTTTAGCCCAAAGGGCATCACTGTGTATTGAAAGCAACCCCATTCAGTGACAAATGTGGTTTTGTGGCGGTCTTCCTTGGAAATTCTTATCTGGTGATAACCAAAAAATCCATTTATAAAAGAGTACATTTCTTGACTGCCTACTCCCTCAAGAACCTCATCCGTGAATGGTATCGGAAAGGGATCATGCATGCAAGCATCGTTCAACTTTCTTAAATCGACACAGATTTGTACCTCGCCAGTTTTCTTGTCTTGAACTAATATAGGGCTTATCCATTCTGATTCTTCAATAGGCTCAATAATCCCTACATCAACCATCCGATCAAGTTCAACCTTGACCCGTTCTTTATATCGCAGATTCAAGCGATATGGCCTCTACCGCACTGGTTTTGCATCTGGTTTTAATGGGATTTTGATTTCCCCTAGGTCACCGAATATCCCCTTCATTTATGATAATTTTGTCAGGAGCAGATCTTGAAACTCATGCAATAGATCTGTGATCTTTGCCATGGTATTCTCATCCCAGTAGTCCCCAATATTTACAAATTTTGGATTCTCTTTCATCTCAATGTTAACTTTCTTAATCTTCAGTGGTTGAGTCATGGGATCCGTCGACACATCCGGTGCTGCGACATCCTGACTTCCTTCAGTCTCTAGAATATTAATATTGCAAAACTCATCATCATCCTCCGACTCGCCAGAGATGTTCCATCATTGATTTCATGTGGCAATGCGCATGTGGGTCCACAGGAGATGCGACTGGGAAAACTTTCAAGACTACATCCCGAATGATTTGTAGTGCATTGTTAACCTCTGCATTAGCATCTGAAAAGCCAAAGTTATGCGCAAAACAAACAGTTAGCTTCTCCCAAGTAGTTATTTCTCTACATAGTTCTCCTAATACGTACCAAGACCTTGGCATTTCATCCAATGTGTGAATAAAAGCATGGACCCACTCATCCTTGGGTCACGATGCCCACAACGCCTGGCATTCCCTCAGATGACTACAGGGGTTATTCTGTCCATCATATCTCCTGGTGTGATAAACCTCCATAACTTTGAAGTGTACAATCATCAATCATTGACACTATGCCCATTCATGAATGGTCTCCTTATGAACTTTCCACCAGCGTGTTGGAGTAGCCTTCAGTGCTTCCCCTAATGCCAACAAGTGCTAAGGCTCAGATACCTTCGCTTCAAACTGCTCGAGGAACCCAGATAGTTCTGGTAGTCCCTCATAGATTGGAAACTCAATGACCTCAGCCACAACATGTCATAGCGACTACGTGATCAGCCCAAATTTTCTGAGTGACACTTCATGCATCCGGTTTCACCAATTTTCCAGCGCATCATCAGAATTAGAGGACACCGAGCTAGCACTGCGCCAACCCAGTTCTTTGTCGGTAGTAGGATGGATGTAATCCTCAGATTCATTGTAAACGTGATCCTATCCTCTAACAACTTCATCTTTGATAGGTTCAACATATCACTTGCCTTCATTAGGATCCATAGGGGCAATGACTCAGATATGTTGGTTCTCAAATGTCATCAATCGCTTCTTAAAATTTATCACGGCCATGCTGTCATTGGCCCATCCAATCCCTAGTAGTGCAGGATAGGATCCCCTTTCATCAATGACTTCAATTAAATCGAAGTCAGCATGAGTCCTCATACCTTCGAGATCTACGACCAAGTTCGATACCCAACCAATTGGTTGAACTATGGCCTAATTAGCCAATCTCAGCTGCACTGGGGACTAGCCAAGTTTTGGCTCCCCCATCTTATGCCATGTTTGTTTCATTAGGATTTTCACATCTGACCCAAGATCCAGAATAACTGAATCGACTTTGTAGTCCCCAATTGTTATGGTTAACCTTGACTCAAGATTGAGTCAAAGTTGGTTTAGGTCTAGCCCATGGTTTGGGCACATGGTTTGTTATAGCCCATGGTATTGTCCCATGGTATTGCATGTGATGAAGCCTTTATAAGGCTTGAGGAGGCTCCATTGTAATGTGGCCTGGAGTTGAGCGGTGACTAGCTCGCTTGGCCCGGATGGCCGGTTTTGGCCATGTAATGAAGATATTCATTGGTGCTGGTTTTACCCGCATGGGGTTTCCAGGGTATATTGTGTGTCTATATGTGGTTGTTTGTGATAATGTTTATTTCTCACTCATTATTATGTTAATGTTGCTCGTTTTAACCTAACAATTGGTATCAGAGAACAGGTGAGCTTGAGATTGTGTGAAGGTAGCAAATTGCTTGTCAAAGACCTGTGAATTCCTGGGTGAGCTATAGCCACCCCTGGCTTGAAGGCTTGTGAGGGTTGGCCCATTTTTTTAAATCTGGTTGTGTGAAGTTATCTTCTGTCCAAAATAAAAGGGTAGCAGCACATGAAAAAAAATAAACCCTAGTCGCAACGACGTTGCAAAAGGGATCAGATCCCCCTGAGGGAATGAAGGTCTAACAATGCCCTCGGGTGATAACAATATCATCAAAGAGGTGTGATAATGAGATCATGTGCAGAGATCTGGTATATAAGGCAAGAGTTTTGCTGGGTGTAGAGGCCATAATGCAAAACTAGAGTGCCCGTGTGAGGAGCAGAAGGCCGCAAATCCGATCCATAAATTTGTGCAGAGCCATGGCTAGAGAAAGGAAACGGTATTAAAGCCAGGCCTTCAGCATTGGACGTAGAATTTCTGGGATCAACAGGATGCACTTGTGTTGATTGCTCCCAACCTCCCGAAGCTGGGCTTGGGAACCACGTGGAAGAAAACGAGCTGGTCCGCAGTATTGTGATCAAGGAATTTTGGTGGCGAGGAGGGTTGCCCCTACAATAAGCTCAGGGCTTATACAGAAGATGGCAGAATTTCTTTCCCGGACGGACATCGTGATAATCAGTTCGAGAGCTACAGTGGAGGCTTGCCATTGGTGATGGAGTGCGGGTCGGCGTGCTGTTGCGGTCCAAGCTGCAGAAACCGGGTCTCGCAGCGGGGTTTGGACGTTAGGGTTGCAGTCGTTAGGTGTCCAAGAAAGGGATGGGGTTTGCATTCTTTGGAGCCAATTGCAAGGGGAGCATTTGTTTGTGAGTACGCAGGTGAACTTTTGACAACGGTTGAAGCAAGAGAAAAGGCCGTGTGAAGTAAGAGAAACCACATGTGTGTATCTACCATGATGTTGAAGCAGGGATCACCTTCCAATTGGCCGAATAAGAAACCCTAGTTTTTTGGATCAGGGAGATCACGTTTGATAGTTCTATTGATGACTGTCAATGGTGAAAAAGAAAAAAGGAAGCAATGCATGGAAAGTCTGCAAATGGTGAAGCTTGAAAGGGGTCACATGAGAATTTATGAACCCACAGGAGAGGTCGCAGGAGGACGCTGCAAGTAGATGTTGCGAGATAACACATCTGTTGATGGTCGATGGGAAGGAACCTATCAGCATAGACATAGAAGTGGTAGCGTGAGGCGGGGCTAGGCAGACAAGTGTGTGAATAGAGGTAGTTTGGGTAGTTGCGACTGCAACATGGAGCTATCGCTAGAGTCAGAACTAGATGCGTCGGAGAGAAGGACAAGCAAGAAAGCGAGTATGGAAAGCGAGAGGATGAAGTAATAGATGGTGATGGTATAGTCACCATGAAGACACATAAAAAAAAATTGTAATGGAGCATTTTGCATGTAAATGGGCATATGGCTGTAAGACCTGGTAAGGCATGCATACCCTTGGTAACTCATCGGTAAAGTCGGGAGATAGACCTAGGTGATAGGGGGTGTATGTAAGATTCCTCAGTAAAATTAGAGGGGATTTGGTGATTACTCCAAGTCAAGTTTAAAGGGGGGATTTTTATGGTTAACCTTGACTCAAGATTGAGTCAAAGTTGGTTTAGGTCTAGCACATGGTTTGGGCACATGGTTTTTTATAGCCCATGGTATTGTCCCATGGTATTGCATGTGATGAAGCCTTTATAAGGCTTGAGGAGGCTCCATTGTAATGTGTCCTGGAGTTGAGCGATGACTAGCTCGCTTGGCCCGGATGGCCGGTTTTGGCCATGTAATGAAGATATTCATTGGTGCTAGTTTTCCTCGCATGGGGTTTCCAGGGTATATTGTGTGTCTATATGTGGTTGCTTGTTTTAATGTTTATTTCTTGCTCATTATTATATTGTATTGCTTGTTATAATCCTAACACCAATCTATATGTTCATTCGCATTTCCTTGCCCTTATTTTTCTTCTGTAAAGAATTCACTGCAGAGTCCTGCAACTCTCTATCCAGATAGTGCAACAGCTTCTCGATCTCAACTAGAGCATAGGGATCTCTTTATAGGGATAAAAAACTCTTGAAGAACTGTTGCAAGGCACCATACTGTCACGATGGTCCAACTTATAACGAAGAGTCAAAAGTAGAAGGCATGCCAAAAATAGGTGTCTTACTAGGATTTCTTCCAAGCGCCTCACGAGCCTAAAAAAAGGTATCTCTTTCAGTCGCGATATCAAACTATGCTTTCTTCATGCTAGACAGTTGCACTTGTGGTTGTGGTACATCTTCTCCAGATGTCATGCCTCCTCGAGTAACAATTCCAATAGCAACATCCTTTGTTGATGGCTCTGCTAGAATGGTTGCAACCGTTGACCCTTGATTTTGGTTTTGGGGTGGAGGCTGATTCAGTTGTGGATTCTAGTTCACCGATGGATTCATAAGCTGATTGATATTCTAATTTTGTACTAGAATTTGGGGCTGACCTTGATTCTATAGTTGTTGTTGGTTTTGTATTTGATTCTGGGCCTGGAACTGGTTCTAATTCTGTAATAAAGGAACATTGTTGGCCTGCCATCTCGTAATTAACCGAGGGAAATTTTCAATAGTATGATCATTCACTGCGCAGTATACACATTGAAAATGGGGACAATCCCTATAATAGTGGCCAAATGTCCCACAGTTGTAACATTGGATTGATGCACAACCCCATCCTCCTCCACGGTCGAAACCTCCCCTTCCCCTGAATCCTCCGCGGAATCCTCCTTGCTGCAGATATTGTGGTTGAGCTACTTGCTACTGATATTGGGGTTGTGCCATTTGATGCTGCGAGAAATTCTGCTGCTACTGAACATAGTGCGCTGCTTGGACATATTGTAGCTGTGGCAGAGCCATTGGGGTCTGGGTGTACTATGGTCACAATGCAAACTGCGGCTGTGGTGCAACCAGCATCTATGGTTGCGACAGAAAAAACTGCATCTGTGGTGATGGTGTATACTGGACTTGAGGTCATGGCTATATCACCTACAGATGTGGCACCATGCGAGGATATTCACCTTTCATGAAGTACGAATCATCTGTTCACTCTTGAAGCAGATCACATGCTCGACAGTCCTTATCCTTGTGCCCAACTAAGCGACAGAATGTGCAATATAAGCTTGTTGGCTTCGCAACCATTTTTTGCATATAGGTATAGTCTTCATGTCAATGCCCATATACTTGACATATGCGACACCAAGGCACACCACCGCAACTTAATGGGTTAGGCGCTCCTGAGAGTAGATAATTTTGGAAAGAAGGATAGGTATCCATCCACATGACACCGAGTGCACCACAAGTCATCATGTTCATCTTTCACCTTCTTGATATCCTGCAATTGAAGCGTCAGGTTCGCAAGTTTCTCCTGGATTTGGTTCATGCCGATAGCAGTTTCTCTGATAGGTGAAGCCTCCAGCTTCATTGCAATTTTCAAAGCCTTGCTATGTGTCGCGATCTTTTGTTGCACTAATGGGTGTCAGATATGAGGGACCAGTGCCGCAATGAACCATTCTTTGTGTTGGATGTCACTCATATCGAAGCTGACCTATGCCATCAGCATCTTAAACCTTTGATCAAAGTCCCAAACTATCTTAGTGGGGAATTGTTTGATTTCCTTCAGCTTCGTAATGTACTGTGCTTCAGATTTTGGTTTCTTGAATTCTTCAAGAAGTCCCTTCCGAATCTCATCCAAATTATTTGCAATGTTCCCTTGTGAAACCTGAATGAATCTCATATACCAATCAAGCGCACAACCTCAAAGGGTGGTCACTACTGACCTTTCTTTACATGGTCATCGGTAGTCTGTTTGGCAGTCCAGACTGCCTCACATAAGAACCAATACTTTTCTGGGTCATCAGTGTCGTTTCCATGGAACACAGGTAGCTTCATATCATCTCCTGCCATACTAGACCTTCTTCATGTAGATGTTGCTTGGCATGTCAAACACATCGACGTAGATCGTGTATATTTTCGTGATGGTGTAGTAGTGTGCGGAGGTGTGGACACGTTGCTACCGTGGTTTGACCTTGCTTCTACCCTGGGTGTAGCCTGGGTCTGCTTGTCCTCTTCGCCATTGTAGGGCTGCTTCATCCCATATGTTTTTCCTTTATGGTCTTGCATTCCGATCGTAGCAGGACCTTCCCCTATCCTCTACCTCTTCTCTACTCAGAACCCTTCTCCTCCCCTTGTATAACCACTCTCTTCCTCGACTGCCCTCACAGTCTCTTCGAAGCTTACACTCATCTACCCCTTATCTCTCCATTTGTCGCATCCCTTCTATCGTGCTGTTCATATCCTCTGCACACCAGATTTTTACTACTCGAGGTGCATCTTTAGTATGCCCTTTTCACAAACAAGCATCTTGATTGGCAATTACAGAGGTAGCAAGAACCTACCTCATGGTCTGTTGAATAATTCTCATTCTGCTTCGCTGTAGGACTCGTTGGTATCAACCCTGAGCTCAATGATTTATCCTTCCAGAATACTGTCCAACCAAACTTTGACATCCCATGACACCTTCTTATCCTTCTCTTGTAGTTCCTGAATTAGCTCAAGAGTCCAGGACGTTAGCTCTCCTCCCTGGAAGTTGCACTTTTTGTAGGTGAATCGCGCCAACCACTCATAGAATATGATGGGAAACTCACAGAAAAAACCATTCGTGAGGACCGTCATGAATGTATCTTTCCAACCATGCATTTGTCTTCAACTTTGGGTTCTGGTTCTCGGTTTCAGCAAACTCTCGTAGTCTTAGGTCGAACCAATCTTGGATCTCCAATTTCGTCGGATGCCACAACATATCCTCCTCTTCAGTCGCAACGAGGTCCCGGCAATGGAACCATTGTTTGGCCAAAACCAACCAATAAAGCCTCATTGATAGGGTTTATTGTTTTGTCAATGCCCAATGAGCGTAATCTCCCTGAGCACCGGCCAAGACAGGTTTTACCCTGCTTGGCAACACCCGCAGAGCGGATGAAGTCTCACCTGAGATGTTCGAGGGAGAGCTATTGGAACCAAGTTTTCAGCAGTAAGGAGGAGGATCGGGGCATCAACAATTTATCAGCATAACTATCAGATCTAGCAGATCCATTCATTAGATCTAAATAGATCGCATCATTATAACCATAGATCTAAATAGATCGCATCATTCACTTATTCATCGCAACAGTATCATATTATTCATTCATAAAGCAGATCCATAAAACATCCATGCAGTACATAAGAACAGAAAAAGAGATAAAGGACAATAGAAATTCATAGCAATATCCATTGTGTCATATTACTTATGTGCAATAGATCCAAAACATACAGTACTCCTCCACATCCAGAGAATTATCACTCCACGGAATAACATAAGATTCAAACTCTCTTAGCAGTTTTAGCACACCACTATCTGTCTCATGTCTATCTCCTCTATATCTCTGGTATATCTCACATTTTCAATTCTAAATCTATAAATAGGCTTGTGCCTTTAAATTCAAGGTTCACTTCTAACTAACTCCTAACAACTTCTAACTAATTTAACCACTCAGGACCAATATTTCGAAGAAATGGTCAATGAGTACAAACATTACATAAAAATATATAAAAAGTGGACTGCTTTCTGCCTGTTACCCTATATTTTCCTTGAGAAGTGCCTCATAAGTATGCGCATCATCCTAGATGCTGCACAACTCCCCTATCTCCAACCCCTTTCCAACATTATTGCTCAATAATGAAGAAACAGTGCCATTACCCCATTACCTTGTTGTAAACTCTTGTAATCTTGATGGATTCGAATGGATGTATAAACTATTGATGATTTATGAATTAATGGAATATCCTTAAAATTATATTATGGTTTTCATGTTCAGTAATTGAGAATTTGTGTCCGTTGGGTCGAATTTCATATCAATTGGAGCAAACTACACCTCATTTCCCCAAGGGTCCAATATCTGATTGAAAGAAGTGAAAATAGCCATGGGAGGTCGATTGGATATGCATATGAGTCTTTGATAATTTATTATACATATTCCCTACTTAAATTTAATAATTTGAGTGGGTTTCTGCACATTTGGGAAGCCATTTCTACCACTTACCTCAGGGGGATTTGAACCCAAAATTGCGAGTAAAATCATCTATCTTGTTCATAATTTAGTACAAACTTGAAGAAGTGATTGGAGGGCCATAATACATCCCTGAACATAATAATTAAGTTATTATATCATTCATACACCTTCTCTGAACATTTGGGAGCAATTGGGCTGATTTGGAGACCAAGACACTAAAACTAGTCAAGAGCCAAAATTGTGAAAAAATTGAAAAATTGTGCATTTTGGTAAAAGTTAAAAAAAAAAGGGACATCACAAATGGTATCAGAGCATGATCTTGGCACCTGATGTGGTCTAATATTTATTAGTACAAGAAGTTAGGGACCACCATTAGATATTTAAAGCCAAAAGTGCTTTTGTTGAAGATGAAACTATGACTAGGGATGAAAAGGGAACCTCATATGATGGTGAGGAGCATATAAAAATCATTGAACCTATAATTGAAGACATGAATAATAATATTATGAAAGGATTCAAATTTATGGCTATCCAAAGTTGGAAAAAATATATCGATTTTAAGCAAACCAAGGGGAAAAAAGCATCGGCTTGTTTGAAGGAGCAGAAGGAGGAGACACATGAACCACCTAGTTCTGAAATTGGAGAAGTAGAAGAATTAGTACATGAAGAGCATCGAAATTCACTCACAAGTGACTCTGAAAAATATGAAGAGACATAACATGAGTATGAAGAAGTTTCTATTGAAAATACTAAAGATAATTTTGAGACACATTCTACATTGGAAATGAAAGAAAGAGAATCTAATGATGGATGCTTTAACTATGAAGAAGTACCTACTGATGGGTGCTTACACCTCAATGTTGGTGAAACAGAGATAAATTTTGAAAGTGTTGCTGCAAGACAAACTTCCATTAAACATGAAAATGAATACCTTGTAGCAGTTGAAGAAGAAACAAGATCAACTTACCCATCACCACTTGAGCTTCATGAAGTTGGTCCAAGCAAGAAGGAAGAAGATGAGGAGGCTCATTTGCAAGAGCCTCATTTTCTTGAAGGGTCCTTAAATATGAATGAAAAGAATATCCAATAGGCCCTTAGAATACTCCATGATAGTCAAGCATTGGTATCAAATTCTTGTTGGAGAGCTACTTCCTTGGAGGAGCCATCATTCCTTGAAGACATGGAGAAGATTCAAAGAGCAATGTGCAACATCAAAAGTAATTTCATGTCTTTTATTTTTGATAGAAAAAATATCATTGAGCTTATTGAATGGTTACATGAATCCTACTTGAAGAATAATGAAGTTATTCATAAGCTCACAATTAAAAATGAGCAACTTCTTGAAAAGTTGCAAGACACTTGTTTTTCCTCCTATGTTTTAGATTGTCAAATGGTAGATTGTTTGGATCATTCTCATGACATGGTGGATCATGGGAAATGTGCTTGATTTGTTTGAAGATGACCTTGAAGAGATCCAAACACTTGATGTGGTGGAAGAGGAACTTGAATTGTCTCTTGATGAAGGTTATGCAATTTTTAAAGAAGAGCATGCTTCCTCTACATTGGAACCAATCTATGACAAAGGTTTCACATGTTTGAAGCAGCTTCAGGATACTACCCATATTGATCCTTCCCATGATGAAACTTCTACACTTTTTTATCATCTGGGTGAGTTAGTTCAATCTCCTACATCCTACAATTCCATGTTTTTTAGCATTAGTCTCAATGAAGTATGGGTGAAAGGGTTCTTTTCTATGGTGCCACATGAGGAGTATGGAACTCCTAGATTTATTTTTATGATGACATGGTTGGAGCACATTATTATTTACATTTGCAGTAGAATCCTTTGATACTCTATGATGATGCACATCCACATGGATGCACCTATGATATGCATTTGAGTCACTTGAAGACTCATGGTTTTTCTTGCTCAACACTTGGTCCATTTGATAATGGAGGAACTTCATCCAACACTAGGGTGAATAGATTTATAATTGGAGAACATTTTTGTTTCCCACCACATACTTTGTTATATCTTTATTATTCTCTCATTCATGGATGTATTGATGAGACTTCTTTGAGCCACTTGAAGTCTTTATGTTTTACATGCTCCTTATTTGGTTCAGATTTTGGTGGAGGTTCTTCATTCACTTCTTGGACGAAAGAACACATGGCTGATTATTATTTTGATGCATATTACATTCATTGGGAGCATAATTATAGGACATTCGATCCTCACCTATTTCATTGGAGCAGATTTGATTGGTCACTTGAAGCTTGTATGCACTTGGAAAATGGTGGTCTACTTACTTGGAGGTATAATCACTTTCATGATTTTTTGATGAGGCACCTCCTTGACGTACATTTTTATTATGTTGTTATGTACTTTGAGGATATATATTATGTACTCATGATGTTTGGAAGAATGCATACAATAACATGGGATCCTGAAACTCTCTTTCCTAATGGTATGGGTTGGAGAGCACTCTTAATTGTTAGAGTGCAATACAAGAAATGGGACCCTGAGATAGTTTTTAGTCCCATTGATTTCAAATTTTTGGAGAAACAAGAAGTATGGGAGATTGATTCCCCACTTAATAAAGTGATTTTAATCAGATTAGTGCAGTAGCAAGCATGGTGGTTCCTCTCGAAAATCTTCATTGGAATATGTACATACTATAGGAAGTTTGTGAAAGGGTTCTCCAAGTTGACTTCCCCACTCACTGATTTGAATAAGAAGGATTGCATATATGTGGTAGTGTATAGATTGAATAAGTTTTCTCATTTCTTTGCTGTTACATCCTCTTTTAGTGCTGCACAAGTGGCTGACCTTTTTTTCAAAGAAATCTTTAGATTGCATGGGCTCCCCAAGAGCATTGTGAGTGATAGAGATGGTAGATTCATGAGTTCTTTTTCGCAAGAAATTTTCAGATTGGTGGGCACTCAGTTGACTCCAAGTACAAGCTACCATCCCCAAACTTATGGAGAAACAAAGAGGGTGAATAAATGGTTGAAAGGGTGCCTCCAAAACTATGTGGGAGAACAACAAAAAGCTTGGACAAAATGGCTACACTTGGGGTGAGTTTTGCTACAACACCACCTTTCACATGTCAATAGGGATGTCTCCTTTAAAAGAATTATATGGTTATGATGCACTTACATTTTCTTATATGATATTTGGTGATAGTAGAGCTCCAAAAGCTAAAGCTTGGGTTGAAGAAAGCCAATAATTTTTAAAGCTTTCAAAAGACAATTTGTAGGTTGCCCAAAATCAGCAAAAACAATATGCAAATAAACATAGAGAGGAAAGGAACTTTCAGGTTGATGATTTATTGTATTTGAGGTTGTAGCCATACAAACAAACATCTCTCAAAAGGAATGGAGCAGAAAATCTAAAGCCAAGATACTATGGGCCCTACAAGGTAATCCGAAAGATTGGAGAAGTAGCATATGAGTTGGAACTTCCGGAAGAGAGTAAAATTCATAATGTATTTCATGTTTCTTATCTTAAGAAATATATTGGTCAACAAATTTTCATTTCAGATACACTCCCTCCTTTGGATGATGAAGGACAACTCACACTTATTCCGGAAAAGGTTTGAAAGACAAGAGAGAGAAGATTGAGGAGCATAACAATCAAAGAATACTTGGTGCAATGGAAGGATCTACCAAGTGAAGATGCCACATGGGAAGAGGAGAATATTTTGCAGCATCCAAATCTGAAATTGCTTGAGGACAAGCAATATTGGGTGGGGAGTACTGTAATGTCCCCATTCAAATAATTGCATAGCAGGAAAATTCCATCAATCCTACTAGTTCCCTAGGTTGGTTGGAAACATTGGGAAGTTAATAAGGGAGCTAATAAATGGTGTTTATACATTAGAAGGAGTAAATATCTATTTAATAGAGTTAATTAAATGAATTCAAGTGAAAAATTAAATGGCTATGGAGAATGGAGACACATGGAGACTATGGGGCCTAGTCAAGCTAGAATTCCTATGTTAAATGGAATCCTCCTCTTGCAATTTCGAATCTATGGGAAGCCTAATGTTTTTGGATGGATTATAAGGTTAATATAATTGTCCATATACTTCGTAGGTTTAATTTTGGATAAATTGTAACTTACATGGGGAGAGGAAGAGCCAAATGGGAGTTTCATGGCCACTTGGCTAGATTCCCCTTACATTTATGACATCTATGACACCAATGATGGAGATTCTATGACAGTTATGACAATTATGACACAAGTCAGATATGAAGGATGAAATCTAACATGTCAGTCCTGAATAGAGCATCTTAGAGGGCACTCATGGGAGTTGGAGAAGGCCAAGAGGCTCCTACTCGAATTTGGGAGAAGAGGGAAAGTGAAGAGAGAGGCCACATGGCATAGCATGAGCAACCACACCAATTCGACTTGGCTTTGGTTTATGGATGTATTTGGAACCTTAGAAGACCAATAATTTTTATAAAATGCAGGGATCATCCATGAGAAGGTCCTTTTGATCATTTGTGAAAATTGTTATTGTGAAGAGAGAGAGCTAGTGGATGATTAGTTCATGCCTTAGCCAATTTCGAGGGTGAAAGATTCCCATCTTATTTGGTTTTTGGAGAGGCCAATCATGTATTTCAAGGAGATTAAATGGAGTCATAAGTTACAATTTCAAGCTACAACAACTTGTGGACATATCAATTTCAGCTTGTTCTTCCTTTCATCTCAAGTTTTCTCACCATATTTTAGCTCTATGGAGTGAGGCGCACTTAGTGAGCTATTAATCTCTTTGAGGGAGCTTATATTGCTCTAGTATTCTGTATTATGATGAAAATTATCTTATATTTAAGTTCAAATATCTCTCAGGTCGAAAGGCCAAGAAATATCATGTATTATTGCTCAATAATGAAGAAGCAATGTCATTTCCCCATTACCTTGTTGTAAACTCTTGTAATCTTGATGGATTCAAATGGATGTATAAACTATTGATGATTTATGAATGAATGGACTGTCCTTAAAGTATATTATGGGTTTCATGTTCATTAATTGAGAATTTGTGGCAATTGGGTCGAATTTGATAGCAATTGGAGCAAACTACACCTCATTTCCCTCAAGGTCCAAAACTTGTTTTTTATATATGATTGAAAGAAGTGATAAAAGCCATGGTAGGTCGATTGGTTATGCATATGAGTATATAATAATTTATTATACACATCCTCTTCTTCAATTTAAGAATTCGAGTGGGTTTTTGCACATTTGGGAAGCCATTTCTACCACTTACCTCGGGAGGATTTGAGCCCAAAATTGCCAGTAAAATCATCTATCTTGTTCAGAATTTAGTACAGAATTGCAGAAGTGATTAGAGGGACATAATACATCCCTGAACATAATAATTAATTTATTATATCATTCATACACCTTCTCTGAATATTTGGGAGCAATTGGGCTGATTTGGAGACCAAGACACTAAAACTAGTGAAGAGCCAAAATTGTGAAAAAATTGGAAATTTGGGCATTTTGGTAAAAATTTTAAAAAGGAATAATACAATACATGCCCAAAATACTACTAGAATATTCAAATCCCAGTCATCATGGTTGGTTTTACATGCCTTTGTAAGCGCTTACTCCAATACCTTGTTGAATGCTTCCACTGTCCCATTCGCTTTAGGATGATACGTGGTACTCTTCTTATGTTGTATCTAAATCTCCTCTGTCAATGCACTAACTATGCGATTGATGAATTGACTCCCCTTTTCACTCATCAATATCCTTTAACATCCATACCACGTCACAATGTTGTCAAACAAGAACCTCGTTGTTATCGCAGCAGTGCAATCCATGGCTGGTGCAGCCTCCACCCATCTTGTCAAATAGTCTGTCACTGTAATGATATACCGCACTATCTCTAGGTGGGTTGATTGGTCCCATAAATTACACTACCCATTTATAAAATGGATGCAATCTCACCTGAGGTACTAGTGACATCTCATCCCTCCTTGATGGCTTTCTAGTTCGTCGACAAACATCGTAGATTCGCACATAATCAGTCGCATCGGTATAAAGAGTGGGACACCAAAGCCCTGCATGAAGCACCTTCCTCGTAGTAGCTCATCCTCCATAATGTCCACCATCAAATATTGCATGGGCCTCTGCTAAAATATGACCTTGTTCACGAGGTAGGACACATCACCGCAAAATCTCATCTAGTCATAGTTTATATAGTTGTCCAACGATCAACTGGAAATCTGAGGCCTTAACTACTAACTGCTTCTTCTGACTTGTATTAAGGTCCTACGGTGCAGTTCCCGTCACCAAAAAATGAATGATTTGATCATAGTAACCATCAACCATGTCGATTATAAACAACTATGCATCTGACAATTTGTCATCAATGTTTGTTGATTCTTCACCTATTTCAATTCGGGATAAATGATCAGGGCCAAAATTCAAGCGACCCGACTTCACAATTATCTCAAAATCAAACTCCTAAAAGAGAAGTAGCTAGAGGCATATCTTCCCCCCCCAACACAGGATTATTGACTAGGTACTTCAAAGTAGAATGGTTTGTAAACATCTTGAAATGATAGCCCAATAGGTAATGCCTAAACTTATGTAGCGCATATACCATCGCCAGACCTTCCCTTTTTGTGGTCGTATAGTTTTTCTCTACAGACGGTAGCTTCCAACTAGGGAAAGCAATCGAGTGATCTAGATCTCCTTCTCCCAGTTGCACGAGCACCACTCCCAATGCAATAGATGATGCATCCACGTCAACATGGAACTCCTTGTTCCAATTCGGAAATACTAGTATTGGTGTGGAAGCCATCTTGGCCTTCAACGTATCAAAACTATCTTGACACTCTTGACTCCATACAAATACAATGTCCTTCTTCAACAACTTTTCCATCAGTGCTGTGATCACAACATAACCTCGTATGAACTTGTGATAGTACCCTATGTGCCCCAACGTCGCTCTAAGCATCTTCACATTCATAGGTGGCGACAAGATCGAAATCAGCACAATCTTCGCAGGGTCAACCAACAATCCTTGCTTGCAAATGACATGACCCAACAGCATCCCAAAAGGTGTGCAGAAAATACACTTCTTTGAGTTCAGCGCGATATGATGCTGTTGACATCTTTCTAGCATTAAGCACAAATTTTCCAGATGGCCTCTGATCAATCTATAAACTATCCAGTCATCCATATAAACTTGCAAAAAATTCTGAATAAAATCTTTGAATGCAGCGACAACAACACGGGAAAATATCGTAGGCGTATTATTCAATCCAAAAGGCATCACAATGTACTAAAAACAATCCCATTCAGTAACAAATGTTGTTTTGTGGCGATCCTCTTTTGTGACCCTGATCTGGTGATAGCTAGAAAACCCATCCGTGAAAGAATACATCTCCTGAACGCCTACTCCTTCTAGAACTTCATCAATGAATGGTGTTGTAAATGGATCATACATACACGTATCATTCAATTTTCGCAGGTCTACACAAATCCGAACCTCGCCTGTTTTCTTATCTTGGACTACCATGGAATTGATCCATTCCAATTCTTCAACCGGCTTAATTATTCCAGCATCCTATCAATCTTAGTTTTGACCCTCTCCTTGTATCGTGGATTCAGGTGATATGACCTCTGCCTTATTGGTTTCGCATCTATCTTCAATGGAATCTTCATCTCCCCTAAATTTCCCAGTATCCCCTTTATCTTAGAAAACTTCATAGGGAACAAATTTTAGAATTCATGCAACAAGTCTGTAATCTTTGCCATCATTTATTCATCCCAGTAGTCCCTGATATTTGCAAACTTTGGGTTCTCCTCAGTCCCAATGTTGACCTTCCTGGTCTTCAATGGTTGATTCAGTGGATCCATCGGTACATCCGGTGCTGCAGCATCCCAACTACCTTTTGTTTCCGAAATATTGATATTTCACAGATCATCATCATCCTTAGGTCCTCCAGTCATGTTATAACATTCCATCATCGACTGCATGGGACAATATGCATGCGGATCCACTGGCTATGCGACCGCCACTACCTTCAGAACAACATCGCGGATGAGTTGCAGCACATTATGAACATCTGGATTGGCATCCGCAAAATTGAAGGTGTGAGTGAAGTAAACTGTCAACTCCTCCCAGGTAGTGATCTCTCTGCGCAACTCAGTTGATACATACCAAGATCGTGGCATTTTATCCAATGTGTAGACAAAGGCATGGACCCACTCATCCTATGGTCACGATGCCCATAAGGTTTGACACTCAATCAGATGATCACTGGGACTATTCTGTCCATTGTACCTTTTAGCATGGTACGCTTCTGCAACTCCGAAGCAAACTGTTATCAATCTTCGACACTGCGACCATCCAGTGATCGACTTCATATGGGTCTCCCACTATCGTGCTAGAGTAGCCTTCAACGCTTCCTCCAACACTAGCAACCACTATGTTTCTGACACCTTATCTTCAAATTCAACAAGAAACTCAGGCAACTCAGGAAGTCCTTTATAAATTGGTAACTCAATGGTCTTAGTCACGACGCAACACCATGACTGTGTAATCAAGCCGCACTTCCTGAGCGACACCTCATGCAAGCGGTTCTTCCAGTTATCTAAGGCATCATCATAATTAGAAGATGTAGAGCTAATGTTGTGCCAACCAAGTTCCCCATCAGCAATTGGATGGACATAATCTTATGAAATGTTATATGCATGATCCCATCCTCTAACAACTTCATCTTTCACCGGCTCAATATACCTTCATCGTTCGTTTGGATCCATTGGAGCGATGACTCTGATGTCTTGATTCTCAAATGTTATCACGCACTTCTTAAAATTGATCACTACCATATTATCGTTGGCCCATCCAATCCCCAGCAACATGAGATAGAAGCCTCCACCATCAACAACTTCAATCATTTTGAAATCGGCATAGGTCTTCATGCCTTCAACTTCCACAGCAAGGTGCGGAACTTGCCCAATCGATGTTACTCTGTCTTGGTTAGCCATTCGCAGCTGCATAGGAGACCAACTCAGCATTGGGATCCCCATATTTTGCCATGTCTATCTTGTCATAATATTAACATATGATCGTAGATCCAGGATGACTGAATCTACCTCATAGTCCCCAATCTAAATGTTCATGCACATTTCTTTACCCATCTTTTTCTTATGCAAATAATTCACTGTGGAATCCTTCCACCCCTTAGCCAGTCGATGTAATAGATTCTCAATCTCAATAAGAGCATCGAGCTCTTTTTCCAGAGACAAGCAACTATCAAACAAGTGCTGCAAGGTACCATACTGTCGTGATGGTCCTGCCTCCAAAGTGGAATCAAAATCGGTTGGCGTTTCATAAATAGGTAACTTATCTGAGTTTCTGCGTATCTCATCTCGTGCTTCAAAGAATGTATCTTTCTTTGTGTTGACATCAAATTGTACTTTCTTCTTTCCAACTCACTGAAAATTGTGGATGTGGACTATCTTCTCTAGTTGTCGCACCTCCGTGAGTGATGACAACGATATCAACATCCTGCATTCTGGGATTCGTCGAGATCGTCACAACCATTGGTTCTTGATTCTGGTTCAATGGTGGATTCATAGGTTGACTTATATTCTGATTTGTATTATGGTTCTGGTTCTACCCTTGATTCTGGTTCTGCAACTGATGTTGTTTATGCAATTGCGGAACATTTTTGGCCTGCCACCTCGCAATCAATTGTGGACAATTCTCAACAGTGTTATCAATCGTGGTACAATACGTACATGTACACTACAATTGTGGACAATCTCTTTGATAATGTCCCAATACAGCGCAATTGTAACATTGGACAGGTTTGTGACCTTGTCCGCCTCCTCGACCAGAGCCTCCTCCTCATCCTCTACAGAATCCTCCTTGTTGCTGGTACTGTAGTTGAGCAAATTGCTGCTACAGGGGATTCAGATGCTGCTGGACATATGGTTGTTAACTTTTCATATGCTTAGCTAAGACATCATTACTTCATTTCATTTTCATAAAAAAAGCATATAAACAGGATCACTGAAAGATAGACAAGCACAACAATACAAAAGGAACACAAAGATTTATCCTGGGAAAACCCTAAAAGGAAAAACCTAGCAAAAGCTTCCTCAATATAGATGCCCCAAAAGGATAAAAGATAAAACCAGCAAGGAGATCAAAGCCTGATCCTCCTCCTTCTCCAGCTACTTCTCTTCTCCACTAATGCTCTACACAAGTGAGAATGTGTGCTCAAATGAGGAGAGCTACACCTCTATTTATATTCATCCGTTCACTTCAATTAACTCATCCGACATGTAGGCTCGAGTTACACATGTAGGCTCAAGTAACCACACTGGGGTGCTAATGACCCACCTTTACAATTAGAGGGGACAACCTCATGACTCTTATTAGTTCTTCCGATTAGAAGCATCGGGGTACAAGATAATACAAGTGGTTCTCCCGGTAGGACCATCAGGGACCACAAAAGATACATATATAATATTCTTCGAAGTTACAATATTTCAACACTCCCCCTTAACGAGAAGGGTATTCTACAACAACATCAACAATAACAATAGTAGGAGAGAGATAGAGGACATCATCAACATCATCAGGGTAATACATCTATAAATCATTGGAAGCTTTTCAACATCATATAGTCTTCGTCTTCAATTTTCAACGATAGAAACTCTTTGATCAGCATCAGCATCTTTTGACCTTTTGATCAGCAACATCTTCAACACTTTGACCTTTTGATCAGCAACACCTTCAGCAACATCTTCAGCACTTTGACCTTTTGATCAGCAACATCTTCAACACTTTGACCTTTTGATCAGCAACACCTTCAGCAACATCTTCAGCACTTTGACCTTTCGAACAGAAACATCTTTAGCACTTAGACCTTTCAATCAGCAGCAACATCTTTAGCACTTTGACCTTTTGATTAGCAACATCTTCAGCGTTTTGACCTTTCGATCAGCAACAATATCTTCAGCATTTTGATCAGCAACATCTTCAGCACTTTGATCTTTCGATCAGCAACAACATCTTAAACATTTCGATCAGCAACATCTTCAGCACTTTGATCTTTCGATCAACAACAATATCTTCAACATTTCGATCAACAACATCTTTAGTACTTTGATCTTTCGATCAGCAACAACTTCTTCAGCATTTTGTTCTTTCGATTAGCAACCTGATCGGTAACATTGTGATCAGCACTATAATCATACTTCAATTCTCGAATAGCATCATCATCATGATATTCTGATATTTTGATCAGTACGTCATTATCATCACATACTGATCAATTGATCAGTACGTTATCATCATCATACTCTGATCTTTCGATCAGTACATCATCATCGTCATACTCTGATCAGTACATCATCATCATCATACTTTTATCTTTCGATAAGTACATCATCATCATCACACTCTAATCTTTCGATCAGTACATCATAATCATCATCATACTCTGATCTTTTGATCAGTACATCATCATCATCATACACTGATCTTTCGATCAGTACATCATCGTCGTCATAAAAACATCATCATCATCAAAACATCAACATCATCAAAACATCAACATGATCCTTCCTTTCGAAATTACAGGATTTAGGTCTTTATGGAGTTACCAATGATCATTCCTTTTGGAATTACAGGATTTAGGTCTTTACGGAGTTACTAACGATCCTTCCTTTCGGAATTACGGGATTTAGGTCTTTACGGAGTTACTAACGATCCTTCCTTTCAGAATTACGGGATCAACACATTTGTGGAACTCAGACAATCCTTCCTATTGGAATTACGGGATCAACACATCTGTGGAACTCATACAATCCTTCCTATTGGAATTATGAGATCAATTCAATGATCCTTCCTTTCGGAATTACGGGATTTAGGTCTTTACGGAGTTACTAACGACCTTTCCTTTTGGAATTACGGGATCAACATAGATGTGGAACTCAGACAATCCTTCCTATTGGAATTATGGGATTAACACATCTGTGGAACTCAGACAATCCTTCCTACTGGAATTATGGGATCAATTCAATGATCCTTCCTTTCGGAATTACGGGATTTAGGTCTTGACGAAGTTACTAACGATCCTTCCTTTCGGAATTATGGGATCAACACAGATATGGAACTCAGACAATCCTTCCTCTAGGAATTACGGGATCAACACACGTTCTTGAGTACCAAAGTCACTGGATCCGTTCTGAACCGAAGTTCAAGGATGATACAATCCTACCACATTCATGGGGACCGAGATCTCTGGATACATTTTGAACCGAGGTTCAGGGATGATGCAATCCACCACTTTCACGGGGGCTGAGACCTCCGGATACATTTTGAACCGAAGTTCAGGGATGATGCAATCCTACCACTTTCACGGGGGCCGAGACCTCCAGATACATTTTGAACCGAGGTTCAGGGATGATGCAATCCACCACTTTCACGGGGGCTGAGACCTCCGGATACATTTTGAACCGAAGTTAAGGGATGATGCAATCCTACCACATTCACGGGGGCCGATACCTCCAGATACATTTTGAACCAAAGTTCAGGGATGATGCAATCCCACTACATTCTCGATGACCAAAGTTACACCGGATCCGTTCTGAACCGAAGTTCAAGGATGATACAATCCTACCACATTCTCGATGACCGAGGTCTCCAGATCACTTTAGGGCAAGTGCCCAGGGATGATACAATCCTGCTTCATTCTCAAAGACCAAGGTCTCTAGATCACTTCTGTACATATGTCCCAGGATGATACAAATCCTCTTCATTCTCGAAGACCGAGGTCTCCAGATCACTTTAGGGCAAGTGTCTAGGGATGATACAATCCCACTGCAACATCACTACTCCCCCTTTCAGGGAAGGTCTTTCTGAACCATACCAAGCTTGTCTCGAAAGTGTTTGAACTTTACCCGAGATAGAGGCTTTGTCAGTGCATCACCATCTTCATCTACATCTTCAGTATGTGAATACTGAACTATCACCATCTGTATCTCCAGTATCTGAGTATTGAAAGCATCATTAGGTCACCATCATCTGCATCTTTATCTTGAATGTAGAAATACAGGATTTCTATGTGTTACGACGGAAAACGGGGTTCTCTGTTATCACAACTCTCGTTATCACATAGAATCAATGTAGTATCCATCTCCAGTTCAAAGTGACCTAATATTAGCTTCCGAAGCCATATGGCTTCACAACTTAGCAGAGCAATCTGTTATGTATTCTGCTTCAGCCATGCTACGAGAAAAACTGGACTGTTACCTGCTAAACCATGAACTCATAGTAGACCCCAAACAAAAGCATCTACCTAATGTGCTTTTCCTGTCTGAGATACTTCCAGCCCAATCTGCATCTGTGTAGCCTTACAATCTATACTCATGGCTACCATCATAATATAAACCAAAGTCTATAGTCCCTTTCAGATATCTCATCACATGTTTTGCAGTTACTGGGTGAACCCGTCTTGGTTGAACAAGATATTGACTTAAGGTGTTCACAGCAAAACAAATGTCTGGTCTGGTATTTGTTAAGTACATCAATGACCCAATGATTTGTTTGTAATGAGTCATATCCATTAACTCTGATGAGTCATCAGCTAACAGCTTCAGGTTGGAGTCCATGGCTGTGGCCATGACTTTGCATTCCAACATATTGAATCTCTTCAATATCTCTACTGCATACTTTCCCTGGTTGAGAAAGATTTCTTCTGAACTTTGCCATACTTCTAGACCTAGGAAATAATACATTAACCCAAGGTCTTTCATCTCAAATTCTTCTGCTAGTTTCTTCTTGCTTTCCATGACCTGTTTCTCATTTCCTATCAAGGATAATTCATCCACATATAATAACAGGATGACAAGTTCATCTTCTACAACCTTGAGATAAAGGTTAGGATTAGCTTTACTTTTGGTAAAGCCCATGCTCGACAAGAAACCATCTATTCTTTCATACCAAGCTCGGGGATTTTGTTTAAGACCATATAATTCCTTCTTCAACTTGCATACGTGAGTATGTCTATCTTCAACTTCAAATCCTTGTGCCTGTTCTATGTATACTTCTTCTTTGATCACACCATTTAGAAAAGTTGTTTTCACATCCATCTGGTGTAAGTCCCACTTCATCATGGATGCAAGTGCCATGGTAGCTCTAATTGAAGTATACCATGCTACTGGGGCAAATGTCTCTTCATAATCAATTCCCTCTTTCTGAGAGAAACCTCTGGCCACAAATCTTGCTTTATACTTCTCAATACTTTTGTCAGCTGCATGCTTTATTTTGCATATCCATTTGGAGGATACTATACTCTTTCATTCTGGTTTGGGAACTGTATCCCAAACATCATAACATCTTCCATGAGTTCGTCTTATTGGATCGTCAACATATCCTAGTCTTCTGCATTTAACCTTGAAGGTTGGAACCCTCTTTACTCTTGGTAAAGTCTCAATCTAGCAGGAAGCTGTCCATCATGTCGTACCATGTCGAACTTAGATATCTTCTATAGTCACTCCCCTTGAAGTGGAGTATCATCTTCCCTCTTCATTCTGTACAGGTGGCTCTATGCTTGATACATACTTGTCAATAGAGTATGTCATGTCATAGTCTATTCTTTATGAGGCAAATCATGAACCTTTGCTTTGTACACTTGTTCTTGTAGATCCATATGGAAGATACTACATACTTTCCTTTATGTCTCGAAATCATATCGTATACATCAATCCCCATGATCAACTGTTATTCTTTGATCATAGCATTCTTTTCTTCATCTTGAGTTATCTCTTATACCCATGGTGCTCTTCATCCTTCGAGGTGGATCTACCGCTCTCTGAAGCTCTTTCTTTCGTCATGGTGTCTCTGACCCTAGGAGCTTCAGATTCATGTTTATTGAATTGTCATCACTTGTTCTTCGAAACAAGTCTCATCCTTGTTTTCTTGTAGGAGGTTGTTCAGGACCTTTCCTACAATTTAAATGCACCAATTTCATGGTTAGAACTATTTCATACAACATATGCATAACGACAAATTCGTATGCATCATGCAACTGTTTAGCCAATACAACATTCATCCATATCTCACGGAAACTTTCTAGATGACATTATTGAGATTGTGCATTAATCCAACATGTCATGTAAAGAGGTTTCATTCTAGATAAGTAGCAATGGAGAGATGTATAGCACCGTGAGCTACTTATGCATATTAGTAGTATACAGTCATTAATGCAAACAATCTATCATGCATAACACATCAACTGTATATGCATAACAAAACAATATCATTAAATGACAATACTTATCTTTTGTTTGTTTTGTGGGTAGACTCCTTCTTGATCATTCTCCTTCATCATCTTCTTCATTCATGAAATCATCATTTCTTATCCAAATTAT
>LPNX010974187.1:29907-48360 GCA_001517045.1 Pseudotsuga menziesii
TCGAATACTTTCATGCTTGGAAGTTTTCAACTTCACCAAGCTTATCATCAAGCTGATGTGATAGATCACTTTGAAATGAGAACCTCAAATGCAAATAGCAAAATATTAGATCTTACCGATTTGAGGTGTCCGTCCTGCTTCCGGAGCTGGCTGATCTAGGGTTTCTTAGAGAAACCCTAATTTTAAAAACTTAGAATCTTTTAGATCTGATTGGATAGAAAGATAGATCTCTTCAAATGGAGCTGTCCAATGTACTCCTTTTCTAAAAACAGTGGAGGGAAGCTTCCAGAACAGGAAGCCCTAGTTTTCCAATTTCTTCTGCATAAATGCCTGTTACTGTTTCTGTGATATCTCTGAAGTTACTGCTCCTCTATGTCTAAAATTTCGTATTGAGGTAACCTCGCATGTCCCTGATCCAACACCATAGGGTTCATCATAATTGGTTTCACCATTTGGGATTTATGATCATTTTCCCAAGGTGACCTGTTACAGGACTGTTCAGAATAGTGAAGTTGTACGGCATGCCACGTGTCACTGGTTCATCTTCAGGTTCTGAAATTCGGACCACAGAAAGTATAGTCCATGCTATTTTTGGAAAATATTTAGGAATTCCATTTGTACCTCTGTAGCCCAAGATATAGCAATTTTTCCTAGGTGTCCTATTTAGGGATGAATTCTGGAAGAGGTTGGAACCCTAACTTGGAGGGATCATATCTCCTAGAATATAGCGAATCTGAGGCAGAATTTTGGATACAGTGTTCATCAGGATTATATATTTGGTCTCTAAAATTTTTAGCTCTTGAACCTTCTCCAATATTGGGATATAGTGAATATACCAAAACTTAGCAGTTTTAGTATTTAGGGTTTTTCTAGCTCCGGGTCAAACTATGGTTTGACTTTCCCGGAGTTTCACCCAACCAAAAATATTGATCCAGGTCTCTAAACTTTGATTTTGATGAGGAGAGAAATCCTATGTTGGGCTCACTAAAAAATTCTTCTTCTGCAAGAAGCCCTAATTTCCCACACCGAAAACTGAAAATGCTCAGAATCGAATTCCGCTTCGACAGAAAGATGCACCCTTCAATAGAGAGTCAGCCTAGCCTTTTTTTGCTGATCGATTATGGAGAGAGAACCAAAAAGTAAGAAGTCCTAGATTCTATAGCTGCACAATGTCTTCTTTTCAGGGTGGCTCTGATCCCATGTTAACTTTTCATATGCTTAGCTAAGACATCAGTACTTCATTTCATTTTCATAACAAAAGCATATAAACAGGATCACCGAAAGATAGACAAGCACAACAATACAAAAGGAACACAAAGATTTATCCTAGGAAAACCCTAAAGGAAAAAACCCCACAAAAGCTTCCTCAATATAGATGCCCCAAAAGGATAAAAGATAAAACCAACAATGAGATCAAAGCCTGATCCTCCTCCTTCTCCAGCTACTTCTCTTCTCCACTAATGCTCTACACAAGTGTGAATGTGTGCTCAAATGAGGAGGGCTACACCTCTATTTATATTCATCCGTTCACTTCAATTAACTCATTCGACATGTAGGCTCGAGTTAATCATGTAGGCTCGAGTTACACATGTAGGCTCAAGTAACCACGCTGGGGTGCTAATGACCCACCTTTACAATTAGAGGGGACAACCTCATGACTCTTATTAGTTCTTCCGATTAGAAGCAATGGGGTACAAGATAATACAAGTGGTTCTCCCGGTAGGACCATCGAGGACCACAAAAGATACATATAGAATATTCTTCGAAGTTACAATATTTCAACAATTGTGTTGACTTAACATACTGTGGCTGTTGTGGATCCATCTGCATCTGATTATACTACGGCTGTGGTGCAAACTGTTGCTACGGTTGCTGCAATACAAACTGCATCTGTGGTTGTTGTTGCTGTACGAAATATGGTTGAGGTGGTGGATGCACCGCCTGTGAATATGGCTGATGTACCGGCCGATGCTCCTCTCCCTTCACATAATACGAGTCATATGTTCTCTCTTGGAGTAGGTCATATGCGCGATAATCTTTATCTTCATGCGTAATAGATCGGCAAAATGTGCAGTATAGGTTCATCGGCTTCGTCACCATCTTCTACATATATTTGCACTCCTCATTTCGATGCCCATATACTTGAAAAATGCGGCACCACAGTACACTGCCACAAATCAAAGGGTTCAGTGCCCCTGACAACAGGTAATTTAGAAAATCCGAGCAATTATCCTTGGTATGTCTGCCTGCGCGACATCGAGTGCACCAGAGATCCTTGCATTGTTCATTTGCCTTCTTAATTGACACTATAACCCAGTAGGGAATAGATGTGTAACTCCTTCCATGCGCATCCTATAGGTGACACGCGTCCTTTATAAATAAAATAAAATACTATTAAAAATAACGTGTTCGCTTAAATTAAATTTAAAATATTTAGAAATGCATATATATATATATATAAGAACATAAATTAGGTAAACTAAAACCATAAACATTGGATTACACATTTCCTCAACATTTCCACTCTAAAAAAGGATTATAGCTTGAGAGATTTGATCCCTCTTGGTGCTTGGTAGATCCCCTTTTAGAAGGATCTATGCTAGTTGCAATTCCAAAAGACATGGTGGGTTAAGGACTGTAGAACCATAACTTTTCAGCAATGCATTGAGTGGCTACCAAATGTGTCTGGAGCCTGATTAGAGATTATGATCTTTTGTGTTGGGTTATAGTTCAAAGATATATAACCAGACCAAAGATTCATAAACATTTGTAAATTGCCATTATGCATAAGTAAAGTGGCAATTCGACCTACCAACTGTTGGCAGGCGGTTTTGGGATACATTAGTTGCGCAGCATCATGGATGTTGTGCAAGCTCAAGGACACCGCACAAGTGGAAGATGGCGCACAAGGAGGAGAATAGAATATTTTATATATTTTGTGTCATCTTTTGTAGTTTTGGACCATAATTTGTGGATATTGGTCATTATTTTGTAGAATCAGTTAAGAGTTAGTTAGGAAGTTGTCTAAGTGGACCTTGAATGTAAAGGCGCAAGCCTATAAGTAGATGTTGAATTGTAAGTGTTAAGTATCTTTGGAGCATCTTGCCTTCGAATGATCTTGAGTCTGTCTGAGTTTTTGGTTATGTAAGATCTACGCATGAACTGCAATCTGTTGATCGGTGAACTGTTTTGGAGAATCTGTGATTTTGTGTGGAAGTAATATGATAAGATGGAAGTTGAGCTGAATCATTGTGTTCTTTTATGTTTTCCATTTTACTGTTTTTCTGCGACTCAATTATGAATGCAATGTGAATTTGTGACATGGATCTATAAATGATGTGATGTTTCCCTATTTTAAATGATGTTATTCTGTTGGATTTGTTTGTGCATCAATGTGTTTACTGCAGTTATGATTGAATGATGTGATCTGTTGAAGAATGATAATGAATGGTTATGTGAATGCATAAGTTGAACGATCAGATCTGTTAATGTTGCGCTAAGTTGAGAAGTTGATGGACATTGTCCTCTCTCATTCTGCGAAAACTTGATTCCGTCAGTTCTCCCTCGAACATCTCGGGTGAGACTTCATCCACTCTGCGGGTGTTGTCGGATGGGGTAAAACCTATCTAGGCCGGTGCTCAGGGAGATCACGATGGTTTGGGTGTCGACAAAGTGGGAACCTCTGTCGACTTATTTTGTTGGCTGTGTTTGTGTCAACAAATGGTTCTGTTGTTGGGACCATGTTGCGACTGAGGGGAGGACATGTTGTGGCATTGGACAAGACCGAAAATTCAAGACTGGTTCGACCATAAGCTACGAGAGTTTGTTGAGAAGGAAAATCAGAACCCTGGACTAATGACGGATAAGTGGCTAGCAAGGTACATACACAACGGTCCACACGAGTATTTTTCTTTGAATTCCCGATCATCTTGTAGGAGTGGTTGGCACAGTTCACCTAACGTAAGACAAATTTCCAAGGAGGAGAGCTAATGTCCTGGGCCCCTGAATTGACCCAAGAGTTGCAGGAGACTGACAACAAAGCATTGCAGGCTATTGAAGTCTAGCTAAATAGTATCTTGGAAGGCTATATCACTGAGTTTACAGTTGATACTACTAAGTCCTACAACAAAGCAGAAAGGGAATTTTTCAGTGGACCAAGAGGTAGGTTCTTATTATCTTTACAATTGTCAATTAAGATGCTCGTTTGTGAAAAAGGCATACTGAAGATGCACCTCAAGTAGTAGAAATCTGGTGTGTGGGGGCTGTGGACATTGTGAAGAAAGGGGTGAGACAAATGGAATGATACGTAGTAGATGGGTGCAAGTTATGACAAGACTATGAGGGAAGCTGAGGAAGAAAGTGGTCTTACGAGAGGAGGAGCAAGGTTTCAATAAGAGAAGAGGCAGAGGACAGGGGAAGGTCCTGCTGTAATCGAAATGTAAAACTGCAAAGGAAGACCACACGGGACGAAGTAACCCTACAGTGACGACGAGGACGACCAGACCTAGATTACACCTAGGGTAAAGGCAAGATCAACCCCCAGCAGCAACGTACCCACACCTCCGCACACTACGTCACAATCAGGAAGAAATGCAAGTTCAACACTGAATTGTCCGGTGTGCCAGTAACACTCTAATAGTAGTAGTAGATCAACATCTGTATGAAGAAGGCCAAGAATGGCGGGCGACGAGGCAGAGTTACCTTTGTTCCATGGGAACGAGACTGAGGATCCATAACAATATTGGTTCCTGTGTGAGGCAGTATGGACTATCAGACAAACTGCAGATGATGAAATCAAGAAGGGAAAATTGGAGACAACCCTTCGGAGTCGCACATTAGGTTGGTACATGAAATTTGTACAAGTTCCTATGGGGACTCTGACCAAGACATTGGCAGAAGTCAGGAAAAAACTTATTGAAGAATTCAAGAAACCAAAGTTTAAAGCGCAATACATTACTGAACTGAAGGAAATTAAGCAATATCCCAATGAGACTGTTTGGGATTTTGATCAAAGATTTAAGACATTAATGGCAAGAGTTAGTTTTGAGATGATCGACATTCAGCATAAGGAATGGTTCATTGCAGTGTTTTTAACTCATATCAGACTACCGCTTATGCAATAGAAGATTGTGACAGAGAGCGAGGCTCTGGAGATCGCCATGAAGCTGAAAGCTTCACCCGTTGGAGAAAATGCAGTCGGTATGAACCAGATTCAGACATAGTTGGCGAACTTGATGTTCGACCGATGATCCTCTCCCTTCACATAATACGAGTCATGTGTTCTCTCCTGGAGTAGGTCATATGCGTGATAATCTTTATCTTCATGCCCAACAGATCGACAAAATGTGCAGTATAGGTTCGTCGGCTTCGTCACCATCTTCTGCATATATCTGCACTCCTCATTTCGATGCCCATATACTTGAAAATGCGGCACCACAGTACACTACCACAAATCAAAGGGTTTAGTGCCCCTGACAACAAGTAATTTCGAAAATCTGGGCAATTATCCTTGTTATGTCTGTCTGCGCGACATCGAGTGCACCAGAGATCCTCACGTTGTTCATTTCGCTTCTTAATATCTTGCAACTGGAGCATCAAGTTCGCCAACTACGTCTGAATCTGATTCATACCGACTACATTTTCTCCAATGGGTGAAGCTTCCAACTTCATGACGATCTCTAGAGCCTCACTCTCTGTCACAATCTTCTGTTGCATAAGCAGTAGTCTGATATGAGTTAAAAACACTACAATGAACTATTCCTTATGCTGAATGTCGGTCATCTCAAAACTGACTCTTGCCATTAATGTCTTAAATCTTTGATCAAAATCCCAAACAGTCTCATTGGGATACTGCTTAATTTCCTTCAGTTTAGTAATGTACTGCGCTTTAGACTTTGGTTTCCTGAATTCTTCAATAAGTCCTTTCCTGACTTCTGCCATTGTCTTGGTCAAGGTCCCCGTAGGAACTTGTACAAATTTCATGTACCAACCTAATGCGCGACTCAGAAGGGTTGTCGCCAATTGGCCCTTCTTGACTTCATCATCTACAGTTTGTCTGACAGTCCATACTGCCTCACACAGGAATCATTATTGTTTTGGATCCTCAGTCCTGTTCCCATGGAACAAAGGTAACTTCACCTCGTCGCCCGCCATTCTTGGCCTTCTTCATACAGATGTTGATCTACTACTACTATTAGAGTGCTACTGGCACGCCAGACAATTCGGTGTTGAACTTGCATTTCTTCCTGATTGCGACGTAGTGTGTGGAGGTGTGGGTACATTGCTGCTGAGGGTTGATCTTTCCTCTACCCTGGGTATAGTCTAGGTCTAGTCATCCTCGTCGTCACTGTAGGTTTACTTCGTCCCGTGTGGTATTCCTTTGTGGTCTTGCGTTTCGATCACAGCAGGACCTTCCCTTGTCCTCTGCCTCTTCTCTTGTTGAAACCTTACTCCTCCTCTCATAAGACCACTTTCTTCCTTAGCTTCCCTCATAGTCTCGCCGTAACTTGCACCAATCTACCCTGTATCATTCCATTCATCTCACCCCTTTCTTCGCGGTATCCACAGCCTCCGCACACCAGAGTTCTACTACTTGAGCTGCATCTTCAGTATGCCTTTTTCACAGACGAGCATCTTAATTGACAATTGTAAAGATAATAAGAACCTACCTCTTGGTCCGCTGAAAAATTTCCTTTCTGCTTCGTTGTAGGACTTGGTAGTATCAACTGTAAACTCAGTGATATAGCCTTCCAAGATACTATTTAGCCAGACTTCATCAGCCTGCGATGCTTTGTTGCCGGTCTCCTGCAACTCTTGGATCAATTCAGGGGTCCTGGACATTGGCTCTCCTCCTTGGAAATTTGTCTTGCAATAGGTGAACTGCGCCAACCACTCATACAAGATGATCAGGAATTCAGAGAAAAATACTCGTGTGGACCGTTGTGTATGTACCTTGCCAGCCACTTATCCGTCATTAGTCCAGGGTTTTGATTTTCCTTCTCAACAAACTCTCGTAGCTTATGGTCAAACTTGTCTTGAATTTTTGGTCTCGTCTGATGCCACAACATGTCCTCCCTTCAGTTGCAACATGGTACCAACAATGGAACCATTTGTTGACACAAACCCAGCCAACAAAAGCAGTCGACAGGGGTTCCCACTCTGTCGACACCCAAACCACCGTGATCTTCTTGAGCACCGGCCTAGACAGGTTTTACCCCATCTGACAACACCCACAGAGCGGATGAAGTCTCACCTGAGATATTCGAGGAAGAGCTGACAGAACCAAGTTTTCGCAGAATGAGAGAGGATAATGTGCATCAACTTCTCAACTTAGTGCAACATTAACAGATCTGATCATTCAACTTATGCATTCACATAACCATTCATTATCATTCTTCAACAAATCACATCATTCAATCATAATTGCAGTAAATGCATTGATGCATAAACAAATCCAACAAAATAACATCATTTAAAATAGGGAAACATCACATCATTTATAGATCCATGTCGCAGATTCACATTCCATTCATAATTGAGTGGTAGAAAAATTGTAAAATGGGAAAACATAAAAGAACACAATGATTCAACTCAAATTCCATCTTATCATATTACTTCTGCACAAAATCACAAATTCTCCAAAACAGTTCACCGATCAATAGATCTCAGTTCATGCGTAGATCTTACATAACCAAAAACTTAGACAGACTCAAGATCATTCGAAGGCAAGATGCTCCAAAGATACTTAACACTTACAATTCAACATCTACTTATAGGCTTGCGCCTTTACATTCAAGGTCCACTTAGACAACTTCCTAACTAACTCTTAACTGATTCTACAAAATAATGACCAATATCCACAAATTATGGTCCAAAACTACAAAAGATGACACAAAATATATAAAATATTCTATTCTCCGCCTTGCGCACCATCTTCCACTTGCGCGGTGTCCTTGAGCTTGCGCAGCATCCACAATGCTGCGCAACTAATATATCCCAAAACCGCCTGCCAACAGTTGGTAGGTCGAATTGCCACTTTACTTATGCATAATGGCAATTTACAAATGTTTATGAATCTTTGGTCTGGTTATATATCTTTGAACTATAACCCAACAAAAAAGATCATGATCTCTAATCAGGCTCCAGACACATTTGGTAGCCACTCAGTGCATTGCTGAAAAGTTGTGGTTCTACAGTCCTTAACCCACCATGTCTTTTGGAATTGCAACCAGCATAGATCCATCTAAAAGGGGATCTACCAAACACCGAGAGGGATCAAATCTCTCAAGCTATAATCCTTTTATAGAGTGGAAATGTTGAGGAAATGTGTAATCGAATGTTTATGGTTTTAGTTTATCTAATTTATGTTGTTATATATATATATATATATATATATGCATTTCTAAATATTTTAAATTTAATTTAAGCGAACACGTTATTTTTAATAATATTTTAATTTTAATTTTATAAAGGATGCGTGTCACCTCTAGGATGCGCATGGAAGGAGTTACACATCTCTCCCCTACTGGGCTGTAGATTGCACCTCTTCGGTGCAATGAGTATAGAAGCACGTAAGAGGTGGTGGATAGGAAGTCACTGAGAGACAATATATGAAGGTGAAAATTGAAAGGTTGCAGGAATCGAAGGTTGGACTAGTAGCATTAACCGAGCCACCATCGAACCTGAAACATGGCTATACAAGTCGGCAACAATAGAAGCTGCATTAGAAGTAAGTTTTCAAGCTTCTACGAAAAAAGCTCCTGAACGCTATCTATTTTTGTCTTGATTGAATCCATCTCTGAGCCGTTGAAGGATCACTGTCACACTAGTTTGAGCTTTGCATTGCTATGTCAACAATTATTTGCCCCGTCTTGTAGTAAATTTACAGAGTTCTTGATAGGATTTTGTCAATGTTATGCAAAATTTGCCAGTTTTTTGTTTTCTAGGAAAATGTCTTTAAAGCTTGGGTGGTACCAGCAAGTTCTATCAAATTTGTGTGTTATTTGCGTGGATGTATATATATCAATCTCTATTTGTCTATGTTTTACTTAGAGATAGCAAGGCAAGGTAAAGAGACCAAAAAAAATCATCAACCAACTAAGTGGAGGTTGGTCGTAGATGTTGATCGTGAGATAAACAGTGAACATTAAAAAATACCCTTACTAAAACATATAAACATTAAAAAATACCCTTTTAATATCGCAATAAAGTTATCAGTCTCTCAACCAATTATATGTCATATAATTGTATTTTACTTTGAAAAATAAATAAATAAAATAAATTATTAAGGTAAAACTTAAGCTAATTGGAAAATAACTTTATTCAATGGATTTAACTAATATAGAGTCAACGCAGAACGATCACGATCTATACCTGCGGGGACATAACAACAACAACATGGAAAGAGAAACCGTCACACCCTACCTCTATCCTGAATGGCATGGGCTTGATCAAATGACGAAAGTATCAATGTTAAACGATATTCCAACAAAGACACTTGGAGTGAAAATGCAAACGAGGAGGACAGTCTCAATGTTAAAAGGAAATTCCAACAGAGATATGCCACCTGGTAGTGGAAATCAAACCCTGTAAATGTAAATCTTAAAAGGCATAACTAAATTATGTAACGATCCCAGCATTGTTTGTTTCAGCTCCGAGGATGAAGAACCATGCAGGTGCCTAGGTACAAGCCAAACAGCGCCATCCACCTGCAACAACTCTGGTAGCCCTCTGCAATTATCTTCGTTTCTTTGTAGGTTTTTCTTTTCAGTTGCTCTCATGAACTCCCACTCCATGAAATTATGGAAATATATCATAAACCCTAAACCCTAGGCCACCATTACACAGGAGAAATGGCATTCAGGAAGGCGATGCAATGCGCATTTACCTTACAGGATGTAGGATGCACTGCAATAAATCACAGATATATAACTGGTTCTGCCATTGTCATTACTATTGACTACACAGAAAACCGATTTAGATATCAATTATGGCCTTGCCAGAAACGTTTCATGTCCAAGGGTGCGAAGGTGCAGAGGAGAAGCACGAACAAGAGAGAGTCGGACTTTGAGTTGGTCATGGAAAGACAGAAAACGCTTAATAAAGTACTGACTATTATGGAGATTTTAAAGCATGAACCGGAACAGGTTATGACAATGAAAAGCCTTGGGGGGTACAGGAGCCGGATCAATCTAGCCAACCATCACAGGGTTTTTGAATTTGTAAAAAAGTACTCGAGTATTTTTGAGTTTTATAAAGACCCAAGAGGGGTTACATGGTGTGGGTTCACTCCAGCCGCTGAGGAGTTGATAGAGGAAGAAATGAAGATCAAGAAAGAGTACGAAAGTACGACAGTTAATTATGTCAGGAGGTTTTTAATGATGTCCATGGATAAAGAATTGCCTGTTGATAAAATAGCTCATTTTAAGCAGTCCTTTGGCCTTCCAGATGATTTTAGAAGGGAATGGATTTACAAGTTTCCTCAATTTTTCAAAGTTGTCGAGAGAAATGATGGTCTATACTTGAAGCTTACTTCGTGGGATCCTTCATTGGCTGTCACTGAATTGGAGAGGAAAGCAAAGGGAGGTGCAGTGAATGCTGAGAACTCCACTCCAGGTTTAATCACTTTGCGTTTTCCACTTAGGTTCCCCTCGAGATTCCATAGGATTAGGAGGCATTATGAAGCAATCAATAAATTCCAAGCATTGCCGTATTTGTCTCCTTATGCGGATCCAATCGACCTGGTGCCTGGATCAGAGGAGTTTGGCAAACGTGCTGTTGCGGTTCTGCACGAGATGTTGAGTTTCACTTTAGAGAAGAGGCTAGTGACAGATCATCTTACCCATTTTCGTAAGGAGTTTAGGCTGCCTCAGAAGTTGATGAGACTGTTCCTCCGGCATTTTGGGATCTTCTATGTGTCGGAGAAGGGGACGAGATTCAATGTGTTTTTGACAACTGCTTATGATGGATCTCAGTTGATCGAGAAGAGCTCCCTTGTTCTGTGGAAGGACAAGGTTGCTGCACTAATGGGTGAGAGGAAGAGGAGAGTACGAGGCAAATTGGCATATAAAGACGCTGATGAAGATACAGTTAGTGCAGAAATTCTCATTGAAGATGATTACAAGAAAGAAGGGCCTGTTGACGGCAGAGATTGTTACAATGGATATCAAAGACTTAAGGGCAAAGATGAAGATATAGTCAATGATACAGAAGATGATCTTGAGGAAGTTATAGGAGATGATACAGAAGATAATCTTGAGGAAGTTATCACAGATGATACAGAAGATGATCTTGAGGAAGAAGGATTGATAGAGGATGATGAAATGGATGTAGAGGAGGTTATCAGGGCCTATGAAAGCTAGAAATTATTGTATGTTCCATATCACTTTTCAAAATTTAGTATATTTATCAGGTACAGAAACTTGTAGCTGCAGCTGAATGGTGGAATATATCAATTCATTCGTCAAAAACTGTTATCTAGCTATAGTTTGATTTGATTTATAATCTTCATTTGTTCAGGGTTCCTTTATCAAGCTACGCCTGTTTGCTTTCTTTTTAGCTTGGCTTGTTCCATTCAAGATGCATTTTTCACATTTCGTTTATACATATCGTATGACTAACATTGCCTAGCATCATTTATTTCAATACTCCAATGCTATTCTGCTTCTGATTTTATATCACAAAGATGGATTTGCTTAGGCTGCTTTACGGTGAACTATACTGATTGTTAGTATTTAAATACATGTTTCTTTTCATTGCCTTTTATATCACAAAGATGGATTTGCTTAGGCTGCTTTACGGTGAACTATACCGATTGTTAATATTTAAATACATGTTTCTTTTCATTGCCTTTCAACGTTTCTGTTTTGTGAGTTTCACAAAATTAGTAAATTTGTTTACCATTAGGTTTATGAAAGATCACCTACAAATGGTGGCTTGTGTATGGGAGCGATAATATCACTATACAGGGTAGTGATGGAGGCATGCATAAAACTTCTTTGACATAAATAATCCTACAGCACCATGATAAAAAGTTGGGACAGATAGAAGCTATCTATCTAGGAACGTGTTGAGGCCTGGAAATTCACAGGCAACAACAGCAAGGGATCTCCCCAGTCAACGTTCCCAACTAGCCCATGACTGTTTGGTGTAGGGAATCCGTCCGATTTGCGATCCGGCTACCGTAGGTCAAGTAACAAAAACAAAAGGGTTTTACCGGTTGTGGCCTGGTCCACCGTGTATATTTTTATATTTTTGACTTTAAGTATGATGTGCAAGTGCCTATCTAAGATGCAGACTGATGAAGAATGCAAGGAGTGGTCACAATGTGATGCGCAGGTTCTTACCTCTCGTCTTAGACTCTCTTGCATCTAAATCACACACAACTGAAAAAAAGCAAAAGCTAACTAAGCTATCCCTAGGGAGCGAGATTATTAATTCATGAGTAATGTAATATTGTTCACATGTTAAGATAAATCACAGATAGCTGTTCTTAAAATCAAAACATATAAACATGAATAAAGATAAACACGACAAGATAGCTCGTCACTTGTTAAAACATCCATTACTCATAGTGGAAATTATCACTGAATAAACCAGAGAACATTCAAATAAGAACATAGGTTCAGAAAGTTAGAACGCTCTCACAGTTGATGAAACACAGCTGAAAACGAAATAGTTCCCCTTCAACATTGTTTATTACATCACATTTGAACATTCCACACAACACTTTCTTCAACAGGCAAAATTTGTAATTTTATTATTGCAAAACGAAGTAATTCCTCTTACAACAAGTAGCTCACAAGTTTCTCTGGGAAAAAGCCCCCTTTTCCCTCTCTCTCTTTTCCATTTATACAAGAACTAGTTCCAACCTTTCGGTTACCTCACCAACGTTTCAATCTCTAGTCTTGTCATCTTGTGAATGCGCATGATTAAATGTTATGTTTTAAATAAAATTTCTGTGAAAACGGGCTCAGCTAGGTAACTGCCGATCCACCCAAGCCTGGGCCCTTGCTTTGTAATGATTACGTTTTATCATTCCTCGATCCCCTTTTAGCCCCTTGATAATATTCTTCCTTGAGCAATGGATCCATCGCCTTACGCTCTAGCATGCTTTGTCCTCCAACTGCATCTTTTTCGCTGCGATAATCTTCAAAAAGGGACCTGAGAAATTGCCATGTCCATCTGCGACCAAAAGAGAATTTATCATACGTCCCGACTATCTTTAGGAAACATAATTTATAATATCAATGAACTGAGTACTAAAGAAGAGAGAGCCAGAATTGGTTTTTTTTTATGTACGAAATTCAACCTAAAACAAGGCACACCGGTATCTTTTGGAACAGTGACGCTCTCCATAACAAACGGCGGGAAAACGAATAAAAAAAACCCTCCGTCGGCGGATCGGAACACTAGACATCGGACGGTCAGTGCGCTGTAAAGCTGCAACCGGTCGGCGGATCGGAACACTAGACATCGGACGGTCAGTGCGCTGTAAAGCTGCAACCGCGGAAGTCTAACAGTCTAGGGGTTCCGGAACACACACCAAAACCGCAAACTAGTCAATAGGACATCGATGAAAGGACAAACAGTCCGATGGGCGATTAGTCTATTCACAGGCCGCAACGGTGGAACTCAATCAGCCTGCGACCTCCGATCAAAATCATAACTCATTCCAGAAAAAAAACAAAAAGCGAGGTCTATTTTCTAGTAACGAAACGCGGGCTGACCTCCAAAAACGGCAAACAACAATCCCAACTTAAAATTTAACGATAAACATCGTAGAACTGCGAAGCCTTTCAGTCCAACACATGCACAGACCCAAAAGACATCTCGAATAGCAAGAACTGGACACAGAATAATCCAAACATGTAGCAGAGTGGGGCAAACAAAATAAAAAGGGAGGGTCCAAAATTTCCAGAAATTTGGGAAAAAAGTTGCAGCTGCAACATAACGCTATTAATGCTTTCCATGATGGCTTTTCTTACAGGCATATTCATAAAATCGAATGTGTTGAAGCACTTACTTTCAAATGCCCAAGAACATGGACGTGCTCCTTTTTCTTTCAAATTCTACTCTGAATTCTGATGCATTTGTTTTAGAATTCAAACAAAAACTTCTTACATAGCTTGGTTTGGACTCCTTTCTGCCAAATGCCAACAAAGCATTTTCTGAGTACAATTTGTTATATGTTGGAGGAAGTTGCTGACTTGCAAACCAACAATGGCGATCTATTTTATTTTAGCTAGAATGTCAGTTGAGTAGTTGCTGAGATGCGAGGCCAAGATTATTTGTTTTATTTTATGACAGCTAAAATATTGATTGAATCATTGGCATTTGTAACTAGCTTTTAGAACTTTAACTTCTGGCAAGTCTTCAGCAATTAAAGATTTGAACTTGAGAAACAATAAACTTTCTGGCCAGGTTCCTCAAAGTAATTGCTTGATTTGGCCGAAATTTTTGTTCTATCTGTTGAAATTTACATGGATATTTCATTTGTTGCACTTTAGACCCAAAATATATTGTTCATGGTTATTATGGTAGATGTCCATATCGGCCATGGGTAGGGCTTGCCTTCTCTTTAGGGCATACAGAGACGAATTGAGACCTTTACCATTCATTTCCCCTGCCTTACAAGCACATAGTAACTGTTAAGCCCTAAGATGAAACAAAATCAACAAATCAAAAATACAGATCCACATTTATTTTGCCAATGCACTTCGGATGTAAAAAATGCTTGTATTACTTTCTGATATTGTGCTATATCTGGATCGACATGGCTATAAATTGCACTATATCTGATTTAATTTAGGAAAAAAATGTTTGGTATTGCTCATTTTTCATTGTGCAATTTTTAAGCAAAATGCTTGTTTGCACCCTTCAATTCACCTTGTTTCTAGAATTTCCTACATGCTTGAAAGATTTGCAACAAGGATTTCATTATGATAACAATTCAAAACTCTGTGGGGATGGTTTTCCCAGACTTTCTGAATTTAATTCATCAATTTCATCATCAGAGCAGAATCCTATTGGTGCAACAACACTAATCATTACTTCTGATCCAGTTGTTTCTGTGCCTAAAATTCCAATATTCACAAATGTGCCTGGAAGATGTAAAGGATGCTCATTGTCTTCTCCCAATAGGTCTAAAATAAGAACTGTATCAACAATTATAGCTGTATTGTTTACTGCAACCATCTCAATGGCTTTCCTACTGTTTGTCTTGTACCAAAAGGAAAATTAAAAGATTGGCAATGCATTTGAGGGCTCTGATACTAGGCTTAGCCTTGACCAGTTTTGTAATTATAGTGAAGATCATAGTGGAAAATGTCTATCACCTCTGGTATTTCTAGAGTATTCCAGTGAATGCGATTCCCTGGTAGATAGAGGAATAAGGAATGGTAGTGTCAGATTTAACCTTGAAGAAATTGAGTCTGCAACAAATTATTTTCCAGAAAAAATTTACTAGGAGGAAATGGGGTTGCTAGCATCTACAGGGGATTTTTGAGAGATGGAAACTGTGCTGCTGTTAACTGTTTTTGTAAGACTTTCTGTAAGAAGAAAGAAATTGATTTCCCTGTCAATAATATTGGATTTTTTGCTCATCTAAAATAAAATATTTCACTTAAATTTGAAAGAGCCTAACCAATTTCCTTTACACATGTTAATGACCAACCAGATTGGAATTGCATTCAATTTCTAATTGATATAAACCATTTAAAATACATATATTTCTGATTGTTCTGGACCATTCTGAAAACATCTATATAGTTCTTCAGGTACCCTAATACTTTTTTCGATTTGATTTATTCAAATATTGAAAAAAAATTCATCAACCCTTCCGTCTGAGGAGTGTTATCTAAATTTATGGGCTCAATTTCAAGCAATTTCGGGATATTTAATGCTCCATGTGGAACAATTCCTTTCAGTACCAACTGTTGTGTTTGATGATGAATAATTGTTTTTTTAAACTAAAACAGAGGGTAGATTATAAGAACCGGCAAAACAGCTGCCGGGTGCTTTAACAAACCAGAACAGAGATTCATACTTCCAGAGTTACAGAATGACCAGGAGAGGCTCGACGGCCTTATTATAGTTATTTAGCATAGTAGTAGCAGAGAAAAGGGCGGGAGCAGTTCGCCATTTCTTCATTTTCAAGTCCAGCTTTGCCACAGCTTCTTCCAGAGCTACAAGACGCCTGCCGAAGTCACCGTGGACGTTTGCATCATCTTTAAAACCTGCTCGCATTTCAGTCTTGAGACTCTTCATCTTCCCAGCGTTACCAGCTTGATCTTCTCTTAACTTTCTTAGATCAGCGTTCAGTAAGTCCCAGGCTTTATTCGTAGCCTTATTGGAATCGTCCATCGACTTCTCTAGGCCAGACATGCGACCACGGATTCTTCCCAGGGATGATTCAACTTCTTGGAGTCTCGCCTCCACAGACAGACCTGATGAGGATGAGCTCGAAGCCATAGCGAGATACACTGCAGGAGCACACTACCGAACAGAGTAACCTTCAGCGCGATTTCAGCGAGGGGAGCAGAGGCAGAGCACTTCAGAGCAGAGGAGGAGGGAAATAAAAAGAGCTCTGAGGGCGGTTCAGTCTCAGACAACTTGAGAGCAAAATCGAAGGACAAGGATTTCCTCTGCAAAGCCAGACGCAAATCTAAGGACAACAGAGATCTGCCAGTCGAATGAGGACGAATGATCCAGCTAGGGGACGTTCCATCTTGATTCATTGCCATCTATGTGCAGGATACCTCTGCATAAACGAGCTCCTTCATTCGCTGCTTTATCTGCCTTAGAGTTCAGCTTTCTAAGGATGTGATAGAAACTAATTGAGTTGAAGTCTTCACAAAGGGACCTGATTCGTTTCATAATTTGGGCTAAATGCAGATTGGAGGGTCGCTTTTGATTGGAGATGGCTTGGATTAGAAGCCGAGAGTCCCCGAATACCAGAAGCCTGGCAATACCTTTGGTCTTCGCGATCCTCAATCCTTGATAGAGCCCGCAGAACTTAGCCTTGTTATTAGTCCCATTACCTAGTCCCCAGGCATAGCAGCTGATCAAGTTGTCATTTGCATCAGTAATAACTCCACCACAACCGGAAAGTCCCGGATTCCCCTTTGCTGCGCCGTCAAAGAATAGACAGGAAGTAGTCTTTGCCAATTTCCAGCTGTTGAAGGCATTCTCATCTAGTCTGATTTCCCAGTTGGCTAAGAGCGCTTTTGAGGGAGTTCTGATGTGATGATTGTGGACAAACTGGGCAAGCCAATGAGATTCTTCGGGCTTGAGAGGGGCGATGTTAGCTAGTGAGGAGTTCTGTTCCAGAGCTTCCCCCATTATTGCTCTGGCTTGAGCTGCTACTCTGGAAGGGAGACTTTCCTTCCCCCTGAAGATTCGACTATTCCTTTCCGTCCAAATTTTCCAACAAATGGCTTTCAGGGTCCAATTCCAGGCTGCTTGAAGGAGGGGTTTTTTAGACAGCAGGAAGGGGGAAAGTTGTCCCCAGCTTGAAAGAAGATCCTGGATAGAGGAAGGGAGAATTATGCCCGGGCTAATCCTCAAGGCCTGGGCCCAGACTTCTTTAGAGAAATTACATTCAGCGATGAGGTGATCCGTTGTTTCAGTCTCCATTTTGCACAGTGAACATCTAGAGGGACCTTCCATCCCTTGTTTCTTAAGATTCTCTCCAGTAAGGATACTGTTGTGGGCCATGGTCCAGCAGAACATGTCTATTTTGGGAATGAAGCAGATTTCCCACAGGAGTTTCCAGATTGCAGGATTAGGAGCAGCACCAGGGGTAGACTGAAACTTCTTGTATCCTTCAGCGGAGGAATAGGTTCCTAAGTTACTTCCCCAACCTCTTTTGTCTCGGGTTCCTTCCTTGACGGGAGATTTACCTTGGAGAAGGACTAAGAGCAGATCCGACTCAGCAGCGAGATCTGGAGGGGGGATGCCTAAGTCCCAGCCAATCCAAATGTTGTCTTCCCATCGAGACAAGTCCGATAGCAAGGTGATGCCTTTGTTTAACAGCCAGTTTCTAATTTGCTCCACTTCCCTGCAAGATCCAAGAGGGGAATCTCCCAGGATAGAGTCATCCCATACTCTAATGGTTTTACCATCACCCGGGATCCAGTAAAGGTTGCTTCGGAAAGGTTCCAGAGCTTTAAGGCACATCTTGTAAATCGGGGATCCATTTCTTCTTGGGGGGGGTATATCCAAGCATCTTTTTCTTGGACCAGGGAAGTATTTCTTCCTTAAAGCTTTCTTGCTCCAACTGTCTTTTCCAGAGACAATCTGCCAGAGAAGTTTGGCACCAAGGGCCAGATTTTGAAAGGCGAGAATTCTAACTTGCAGCCCTCCTTCAAAGCGAGGCTTTAGAATCTTTTTCCAGCTGATCAAATGGAATTTCTTCTCATTCCCCTTGCCTCCTTCCCACAGGAATTTTCGAAG
>LPNX010974187.1:50987-65499 GCA_001517045.1 Pseudotsuga menziesii
TGATCTTGATGGGCTGCTCGGTAGGGAGATCAATTTCCGGGACAGCATCCAGCTTCTTGATAAATTTTGGAATGGAGGGGGCAGCAGGTTTGAGACCTGGAGCAGAGAGCAGGCGCCTGAAGGCTTCCTCAGCTGAGAGAGGCGAGGAAGAAGAGAGCCCTCCCCCAGGTGTAGCCATGGGGGCGGCCAGAGGGCAAGAAACCCTAGGCTGCTGAAACACGCAGACTCAGAGGCGAGCCAGGGCGAGCCAGCGAGAGCAAAAAATCTGATCTTTCCTAAAATGAATAATTGTTGCATAGGAAAAGTTTTTTTAAATTGTTGTTTTCCACACTATTATCGAGTTCAAATCCTTCGACACCTGAGTGACACTGTTTTCGAGTTCAAATCCTTATCACTTGTTCAAATTTTTGACAAGGGGAGAAGGGTAGAAATCCCCTTGAGTAGAACTCCATTTTGGATGTGTTTCCATATATACTGTTGGCTTGCAAGTTGTTGTTACTAGCCTAGGATTTATAGTGGCAGCTAACCAGGTAATCCTGACCAATTACCCATTCCACAAGATATTTAGTACAAGTTTTTTACTGCAAAACACCTGCTAAGAGAGAATTTTGACATTGCCAGCTCTTTTTAGTACATAATTTTTTTTATAGCAGAATATCCAATGCCCTTATCTTAGTCAGTTGACTAATTCTTCCACCATTACTTACATTAGGGGAGACACAAAAAAACTAATCTTAACAGATATTTGAGAATCTAGTCAGACACTCTTGATTAAGGTTAAATTCAAGCACCAGGACCAGCCACAGTGCCATTGATGACCTTCTCATCTTCTGTCTAAACAATCTTGTTGATAGTCTCATCCAGAAGCATGTCCAGTTTCCCCTCCAATCTGCTATTGACCTCCTTGATCAGGTCCCAGCTCTGTTGAATGCCCTTCTGGCAATCCAGCTTGGACCACTTTTCTTTTGTCTCTTCTATAAGCTCCTCTAGCCTTTCCTCATCATGCTTCTACTATGCCAGGCGAATTCCCCAATATATAGGGGATTGGTGGACTTTTTGCTTCATAGCAGAAGCAACAGCATAAATGTTCCAATGAGTTTTAAATTGGTCAATGTCTTGAGCTTCTAGACAACCATTGTCCCAAATTACTGCTCTACCTGTCTCCCAATTGTGTCTGTGGAACCATTCATCTTGAAGACAGATCCTGGCCTTTCTAATTCTTAGAGGGTAAGGTCAGATGAGCTTTCCCTCCTGCTACTTTTTTTGCTTCAGTCTGGCTCTGTGGATATCTTCCTCTCTCCTGAAGTATTTCTAGAACCAGGATGTCTCCACTCTCAACCACATAGCAGAATGATCTCTTTTCATGCTAATCCTTTCCTTTTTACAACTGCAGTCTACAACTTTGCCTTGGGCCTCTATACTTCATTGCTACTTTACCTCTGCAAATCTGTTAGGTTTGATCACAAAACCTTTCCACTTTTATTCTGGTGTGGGATCAAAATGATTTTTTTTCATCACAATAAATTTGTCACCCTGATAAGTTTTTGCAGCCTTTGGAGTATTTATTTTGATCTACTGCCCATCTTGAAATAGATTATAATTAGCACTTCAAAAAATTCTCCCTTCAGTTTGATGCCATCCTCCAAATGCCCTTCGTTGAGGATCAGTGATAAAATAAATCTATAAACCAATGTTTTTACTTCATTTGTTTGCTACTGTTCATTCTTGTCAAATGAGGCCTCTAGGATTTGATCCATTCTCCCTACCTTTTTAGATTCAATTGGTAATCCCCTTGCTGCATTGCAGAAACAATAACATAAATGCTCTAACGAGTTCTAAGTTGCCCAGTGCCTGTAAAAGATTTAGGATTTGGTGTACATTTTTACATTACATTCTACTACTTTGTTACACCAATTAAGATGTGGGATTACTGCAGTTCTGAGAGCTCTGTCAGCAGTTAGAAAATTTAGTTGGATGGCATCAAACTACCATGGTTTGTTTGGGAAGTTGATCTTGATGATTCACCATGTACAACAGCGCAATCTCAGGAGGTATTTAATATTTCTTCACATGTTTCATTTTATGTTGGTCCTTTCATAAAATCCTCAGATGACCTGTTAAAAAAAATTAGAATGACCCTTTGTGGGATTCCCAAAGATTTACTGACAGTAATAACAAAAACTTTTGCACTGAAATTTCAGTCCTCTCCCAGCATATCAGTTCAGACAGTAGTGAGAGCAGCTCAATGTATGGCACAGACCTATAACAAATGGGCTGAAATATGATACTCACAATCCTACTTTGATTGGATCGATACATTTATTTCAAGAGACAGATGACTCATATATGAAGAGTGAGGATTTGCTCAAAGAGAGGATGTGCAAAACAACGGTTCAGTTTGGCTGTCTCATTTTGTGTATAGGAAAACTCTGCTTCTTTTACTTCCCTTAACAGATAAGTGTCACTGCTTTTTAAAATGTAGCCTAGAGGCTGGAAGAACACACAGACCAAATGCTTGAACTCCAAAAGAAGGAATTTCATCTGGCCATGGTTCGATTGGTATATTTGATTTGCCCCAGAAGGTTCAAATCCTTCAAAGACATGTTCTCTCCCATGGCCATCTCCCCTCTCCAGCATTATGGTTCAGACATCAGCTCAATACATGGGACAAATGTAATTACAAGTGGCTTGAAATATGATACTACCAACCCAAAACCTGGTTTGATTGAATAAAGGAATTATGTCAAGAGAGGGATGAGGATGTGTTGTAATCAGACACCAGCAAAAATGCTTTGGGGAATGTGGAAGATTGTTTATATGATCAACAGTACTCAGATGGACCATCCCCAAGCCCAGGATCAGGATGAAAGCATAATCAACGTTGTTTAATCTCAAAGCAAATCACTCTCTCTATTCTACCTAAGATAATTAACACTGGGTCCTTCATCAAACCATATTATTCAATCATTCTTAATCTTTGGGTTCTCTTAGAACCAAAACATATAACATTGGGTCCTTCATCAAACCGTAGGCCTATAGGCCTATGGGTACATTGGGTCCTTTTTCTCTTTCTTATGCATTCAGAGAACTATAGGCCTAAAAACTTACCTATTTTTTTGGAAAAAGGAAAGTTTAGTTTCTTCCTGCACTCCTCAGTTAGAAAAGCTCAGTTCATTATTGCTCTCTGAAAGTAATGATCAGCCCTTTTTATTATTATCCTTTGAAATCTCTCTTAAACAAGAAGCCCAAATCCCTATTCCTCCAATAGCAAATTAACCTTCTTAATCATTTGACAAAGAAATTCTTATACCAGCATCTACAGTCACTGTATACCTTATGACCAGCCTGCAAAGATTCACCCTTGGGTTTCAAACAGGTATAAAGCTATTAAACTGCCACCTATTCTTCATGACTTTCCTCCTAAACATGTATAAAGTTCCTTCCTAAGGACAATGGAGAAGATGATCTTTCAGCAGATAGACATTTGGCAGCATATCAAGACTTCACTGATTACCTGAAAATCCAGCATGATGATGTCTTTATGAGAATGTTCACCTAGCCTTTAGAAGGAAAAGTTAGAAAATGGTTCAGAGATTTGGCAGCTGGATCCATAAGTTCTTGGGTTGATTTCAAAGATATTTTCTTGAATAAATGGGCCGAAAGGAAAGCCCATCATCAGTACCTCTATGAGTTTTATGCTATAAAAAGAAGGAACGATGAAAATATTACAAAATTTAATAGGAGATTCGAGAAGTTTTATAATAGCATGCCAACGGATATACAACCCTCTGAATCTGCTGCCAAGGTGTATTACGCAGCAGCACATAATCCTGAGTTTGCATTTCTTCTCAGAGAAAGATCATCAACATTACAACAAATGTTTACTGATGCTGAGGAATTGGAAAACAATTTATGGTCTTGTGGGAAACAACTTAATTATAGAGGGAAAGATGGTCAGATATTGAGGAAGCAGAAAGAGGAAAAGAAGCAAATGAATGAAAGCACTATTTTTTTTTGAATCTCAAAAGCTTGGTGTCGATGGGTTGACCAAGATATTACAAGATTTTGCTACCTGAGTGGAGCAGCTCTGATATAATAAGCGTTTTCTCAACTGACCTTCCAAATTCAAAAGTTTACCCATCAGAAACCAAGTGTTCGTCAAAGCTTTGGTTCAGAACATTAAAAGACAGCAGAAGCCTTGCAGTGACATAGGTATGAAAAGAGTAAGTTTTCAAAGTATGGTCCTTCCTACACCAAGAAATTGTTTTATCAATGATTTTAAAAAGACACTTCTGTTAACTTATTTGGATATTTTTTTCAAGCTGATTTTATTAAAAGATGAGCAGAATTTTCGACAAAGTGCAGCAATTCCTAATGTTCAAGAACATACAAATCAACGGTTTGATGAGCTTATAGCTGTCCAAGATTGTCACACAGAGCCTGTCGTCCAGGAAGAATATGAGCAAATTCAAATGCCCATTGAAGTGACAACAAAAATGACAGAACAGTCATTAGAAGAGGTAGGATCAAATGAGGATTTAATTTACAGCCCAAGATTTCAGTTAGATAACTTTGTAAACCCTGAATTTAATGATGAGGTTGAGGAAGAGTTTTCAATTATAATAGATTTATTGCACTATATTGAATAATATATCTCACTAGTGAATAGTGATGAAAATCTTCACCAGGAAGAGTCATTTCTCTGTTGAACAAAATGTTTCCCTCAATGCTTATGAAGACCGAGCTGTTCATGAAGAGCAAATTCAAAATCATTATGAAGAGACAATAGAAATGAAAGAAAATATTGTTGTTGATGAAGATGTACTACTGTCAACTATTCTTGAAAATAAGATTTGTAAATTTTCCTTTGAAATCAAAACTAGGGCTAAACAATATATTTAATTTGTTACTGGAAATCACACATGAATTTCATTTACGAGTATTGCAGCGGAAATAAAATACTGAGAAACATCCACAACATCACATAAACATAGACACAGTATTTTGGGTATGGAAACCCCTGGATAAAACCCAAGAATGGAAAACCGGTGTAGCAGTCAGATATAGAATTTATGTTATGAAGATATGGAACTTTTACAACCAATAGATAAATACACCCAACCTAGCGAATAGAAACCTCTGCTAAATCATTGAACAACCCAACGACAAGGTATGACCACCTTGCATAAGTGTACGATCCCTACGTTAACAATACGCAATCCGTACAGTGCTAACGTCAGCAGTACATAATCCGTACGACCGCTGTACGGTAGTTGTACGGCTCTGCTGCTGTGTACAGTGTTGCTCCTCTGCGTGATTTGTACAGTCCCTGCTCAACTTGATACTCCGACGAATCTTTTGGGTGAGTGTCTTTCCTTATCAAATTCCTTCGTCTGACTTCTTTCTGTCTGTATCTCTCCTGTGTACGTGTCCTCTCCACAAAATCTCATTTTAACTCGATGGCTAGGCAAAAACCCTAACCCTCACTTTGGATCAATGGATGTGATCCTCCGGTGAGATCAATGGCCAAGATTAAATTAACCATCACTAAGTTTATTTCACTTTTCACTTTATAAAAGTGATTCCATTAAGTCAAAATCAAATTAGAATAATTAAAGTATTTTCCTAAGTCAAAACTTAGGAAAATCATTTTAATACATCTGGCTTCTTGTTTAATGTCTTTCTAGCATGCAAGGACACATGCAATGCTAGAAGACCTTCTTTGTTGCCACTTTTTAACAAGATTCATAGTTTCGATGAACAATCCGATGCTCAATGGTTATTTTATGGAGGACAAGTCGAGGATCTTAGTATTAATGATGTTTTGGGAGATGGTGTTCATGAAGGGCAAATTCTTATCATTATCAACAAAAATGTTTAGTAGCATACCAAATAATGATGTGTACAATGATGAATTTGAAGAGAATCATAGTTTGCATCTCTTTCCCTATACACTGAAATTTAATCAACAAACCAGAGCCCATATACGACACATATGAGTTGAAGAGAATCATAGTTTGCATATCTTTATATGTACAAAAAGTTTAATCAACAAGCCAGAGCCCATATATGACACATATGAGCAGGGATACAAAGATCAATGATTTCAAGAAAAATTTATGGGCAACTCCCGCTTGAAGTCATCAAAGAAGCAGAAGAAGCACAAGTTATATAGAGGCAGCTCATTCTTTTTGACAAAGAAGAGGTACTCTCCACTGATCAGAAGGTAATTTTTCATGCTTTTGAGGATCCAGTGGCAGTTTGGTTGGAGTCTAGAATAGCAAAGGCTTCAAATGTTTTAAGCTTTATGAGCCCACATTTCTTTGATTGAAGTATAAACTCCATGATCCTTTTGCATTTTAGTCTTCAGTTTTATTGGTCCCACTCTTGCAAAAGTGCATGCAAGAAGTTCAGTTATTCAGACAAATGCTCGCATGGTTTATTTGGAAACATGATTTTACTTGACTAGAGCTAATGATCTGATTAGAGTAGGAATCCTACACATAAATAAATTTTTGGTTAAGCATCTACTTCAGTTTTCCAATTCAGTGTTTGTAAGGTTTTGTTAGTTTGGTACATACAATTTGCTCTCAACAATGATGAATACACAGAGACAGGGATAGAGAGAATGGTTACACATATGTGGTTACAGAACAGGTTCATGCGTGCAGAGGCTAAAAGGAAAAAGCCATTTCAGAGTAGAATGACTCCATGCCCAAAGGAGTAAAGACACAATTCTACGGTTCTTTGTGTTGTTGCTGCCTTACAGGTACCTGGGGGGTTAGCGCAACATAAATCTTCAAGCTGCTAAGTCCTTCCTTCGGGGTAAGTCTCGAGTCAAATGTTGTCACCTGATCCTGACTCCTCTGTTTAGGCCACTCCTAATGGAGCCAAGGGGGGTAGTCCCTATGAAAGAGTTGACAAGGCTTTTACTTTTATTAGTTATGGATGAATTGTTTTGTTAGGAGTTTGAAATGATTTATTGACAAGATATTGCAAAGTAGAAATTAGATCAACAACACAAAGATATAACATGTATACAATGAGATGGCTTTAAGCAAATGATAGTAGTATAAATTGTGCTAGTGCCAAATGGAGGCATAACATATTGAAGTGCTGCTGAAAATGTAAAATGTTTTGTAGTGTGTCTTGGTTAGTTTTAACTTATTATGGGGATGAGTGGATTACGGGAAGGGGATTCTCGATATACAAAAAGGTACTTGGGAATATGTCTAGATGTCAACAAAAGTGGCTTTACACATGAACATATGGACTAGATGGAGTCACGGGGGGGTGTCCAACACTACATGTTATGAATATTTAATTATTTTATTTAAATAGTAGATTATGATATTTGAATAGATGTGACCATTCATAAATAGACACTATGAGGCCTATAAAAGCTAGGCCCAACATTCCTTGTAATCAATCATTCATATTTTATCAATATTTATAATTATTGAAGATGTAGCATCTTCTCCCTTAGTATCCAGATACAAATTCTCCCTTACACTCGGATACAGTGTAACATTGGTATCAGAGCTGGATCGACTTCTCAGCCTTGCACACTCACTAGAGCTTGGATTCGGCTCCTGTGTTTGTCTTTCCTTTCTTCCCTCCATTCACTTTCGATTCATCACTGATCTTTTTCATCCCCCATTGCCATTAATCTTGAATCCCTCTCTCACAACCTACTTATTCCACCCTCCGCGTTTCCTCTCCACACCGCGTCCTCTCACTCCACCTTGCGCTCTTCTCTCTACACACTCCCACCTTTTGCAACCACCTTTTCTTCACTTCCATGTGACCTGCGTTCTCCATCCACATGGCTTGCGTTCTTCACTTCCACAGCTCCCCTTCTCCCTCCACGTGACCTGCGTTCTCTCACCCATCTGCGCTGTGCTCCTCTCGCACTCTCCCTTACCATCACTCCTCTTCCTCCCTTCCCATAATCATGTTCCATCGTTGCTACTTCCGCCACCCTTCCACTCTGCGCCTCATTTCCCCATACAATCCATTCTTCCCACTCCTCTCTTCCATTGCACCTTAACTCCTCTTCTCCACCTCCTCTTTCATCCTCTCTGTAGTCTGCCCCCCTCTCTCTTGCACTTCTCTACCTCCCTACACACTACTGCCTTCCCCTCGCCTATACTCGCTGCTCCATGTCTCGTCATTCCATCTGCCTCCCTCTACTCCGCGTTCTCTCTCATGCGTGCCTTCCAACCCTCGTGCTCTTGCGTGCACCCCCACGTCGGTTCCTCCCAGCCACCTCCAATCCATACGCCCTCCTACTCCACATTCCCCCCTATCTTGCGCACCTCGTTAAGTCTCCCAGCCACACCCCCGTGCCCTCTTCTCGCACTCCGTCTCCCTCCACTCCCCTTCCTGCACACCATACCCACAACCACCTTCAAGTCGTTGCCCCACTCCTCGACGCTCCACGCAACCTCCTTACATTCTGTCCACCCATCTGAATTTGACCACTGTGCCGCGCCATCTCCATACCTAGCACTCACGCCATTCCCTTTCATAATAATCGCTTTAATTCCATACCATCTACCACCCGCTTAAAACCCTACAATTTTAATCAAAATTTCAAATATTATTAATATTTGATTTTTTATTAAAAGTTATAATCCATATATATATATATATTTATCCTTTTATTTAGCAATTTCATAATAAAAAAAAATTATAATATAATAATATTATTTTGAATAATAATATAATTATAGATTTTTTATTTTTATTTTTCCAACTAAAGACATTAATTGTCTTTTCACTTCCCGCAAAGTCAAAATTGGGTCCAAATACACACCTCCCCATAGCAGGTGCCAAGCCATGCCATAATTAAAAGACAAACTTTAGAAATTGGAGAAGGACATCAAGGCCCTTTGCCGCCAACAAAAAAAACCGGAAGGAAGAAATAAAAAATCACAATGCAGTGCTCAAGAAAGAAATCAAAGACGAAGTTGTTTTGGTATTAGAAAGAAGGCTAGATGAAAAATTAGACATCATGAATGAGAATAAAAAAGACTTGGATGACAAAATGAGTACCCTGACACACGACATAAACACCATAACACAGAACTTGAGCACCATGACGCAGAACCATAATACATTAACGGAAGTGTTACAAAAACTAATGCCTAGCACAAACCCTATTAACAACTTAGATATGTTGGACTAATATGTCAACAAAAATGAGAGAAACAAAGTCGATCAAGACAATAAACAAGACAAGGAGACAAAATATCTTAATGATGACCAAAATAACAATAATATATTTGATAAAAATGAAAATGTGCTCGACCAAGGTCATAATAAGAGTCAAGCTAGTGTTGTTGATAATAAGGACACTCCATACATTGACAAAAGATGGATCCTACAGTATGCAAAGGAATCCAAGTCAAATAAACTAGATTTCATAGATTCATCTTTTACCTTAACTATTCTACCACCCTCGAGAAACATAAATGTAACACTATTTGGTGACTCCGAGTGTGAGAAGTCTCAAGAGACGTCACTTCTCGAGATAATTGGTAAGGATAATAAAAATGAAACATTATGTGATGACATCCTAAGTATTATGAGACATGATTTCTAAAACAAAGCTTGATAGGGCCAGTCACAAAAATATTCATCGTATTCATGTACATGAAAAATGGGACAACAATAATAAACGAAATGGAGTACAAATTCAAGTTACAAGTGAAGGGAAATTGACAATCTAATACATAAAGACCAAACACATACCTAATACAAGTTCTAAAACAAAAGACATAAATGATGTAATGATGTTGTTTCAACACAAAATGAGAATGAAAAGAAGACAACACTAATCTAAGCTTTGAGGACAAAGCTTTCCTAAGAGGAAGGCAATGTTACAACAATAAAATAGTAAATAAATAGGTAACTATTAGTAATAGTAATTAACAATATTAAATATAGTTTATGAAGAGAAGTGTCTCTTCAATATTTGATGGCCAAGCCATATTTAAGGCGGTCATATCCATTGTAATCAATCATCCATTCAATTATTATATTTATACATTATTATTCCAAAGATGGAACATCTTCCTTCTTAACTCGGATACGGGCTACCTCATTACACTCGGATATGGTGTAACATGATGTTTGATGCCTTTTCAATTAAAGCAGTTCCTAGAGATGAAAACACGCTTGCTGACGCCTTATCTGTAATTGTGTGCACTTTGGAAATTCCTAAATACCTGAAAGAAAAGAAATGCAAGGTAGAAGTTCTGTTTAGGCCATCTATCCCTGATAATCAAGATAACTGGCAAGTCTTTGATAATGATGCTCATATAGTCCGTTTCTTGCATTGTATTGGTTTTCCTCAAGATAACGCAATCACTTTAGAAGACCAGATGCATAAACAATCACTATGTGACATAGAGGCCATTGAATTATCGATACCGTTAGAAAAGAATTTTAATAGGCATGACGAATATAAAGGTAGAAGGGATGAGCCTGTTGATGAGGTCATTGAGATAAACATTGGAACTCCTATTTCCCCTAAAATGATGATTAAGACCGGAAAAAATGCTTCTTCCAAAGAACGAAAAGAGATTGAAAACCTGATTCGTGAGTATAAAGATGTTTTTGCTTGGACTTACGACGACCTGAAGACATATGATCCGTCTATCATAAAACATACTATCCCTTTGAAAGAATGATCCAAACCTTATAGGCAAAAGCTTTGCAATGCAAATCCTAAGCTGGCTCCCTTAATAAAAAAGAACTTGAAAAAATGTTAGCCGCTGGAATCATTCGTCTTGTAAGGCACACGACCTAGGTATCAAATTACGTGATAGTAAGAAAGAAAAGCAGTGAGATTAGAATATACATAGATTTCAGAAATTTAAACGATACTTCTTTCAAAGATAATTATCCTTTACTCAATATGGAAAATTTGTTGCAAAGTGTCACAGAGGCTGGGATGTTGGGTTTTCGGGGTACAACCAAGTCCAAATTAGAAAGGAAGACAGGGGAAAAACCACATTCACCACTTCTTGGGGAACCTATGAATATATACGAATGCCATTTGGATTATTGAATGCGGGTTCCACCTTTCAAAGGGCTATGGATCAAGCCATTTGGATTATTGAATGCGGGTTCCACCTTTCAAAGGGCTATGGATCAAGCATTTAGTGATTTAATTGGCAAAATCATTGTAATCTATCAATATCATTTGACAATTTTCTCCAAGGAAAGAGGTGACCATGTGAATCATTTGAGGAAAATTTTCAATAGATGTCGCAAATATGAAATCTCTTTAAATCCAAAGAAATCAACTTTTGGAATTGATGAGGGGAAGTTACTAGGGCATATTGTGTCAAAGGATGGAATCCGAATTGACCCAGAGCGAGTACAGGCTATCAACGCCATTCCTTCCCCCCATGATTTTCCGTCTCTCCAATATTTCTTTGGAAAAATCAATTTTGTGCGATGACTCATCCCAAACCAGGGATGATTTTAAGGAACCATACTTATTTAAAAGTGTATAAATGTTGGCGAATCTTACCAATTCTTAAAACACCAACTATAAATTGTTTGGCGATATTTTTCAAAAAATATTGTAATTTCCAAGGATTTTATATCGTTTATATAGTAATTTGGTGATTTTTAGGGTGAAAAAAGTTTATCCCATCAAAATTGGGCGAAATAGGCCTTCAAAAAATGCAAAATGATGAATCTCTTTTTGGAGAAAACCCCCTAAAAATAGCCCATGGGCTAAATTTCGCCCCTAAAATTATCCCTGTCCCAAACCTAGCAGAATTAGCCAAGCCTTTAAATTTCTTCCTGAAGAAAGATGTAAAGTTTGTATGGGACAAGAAGTGTGACATTTCATTCTCAAAGTGAAAGAAGGCCATATCAACTTCACATGTTTTGGCATGCCTTGATTATAACAAGGAATTCATGATTTATTCATATGCTTCAGAAGATACAATCACAACAGTTTCATTACAAAAGAATAATGAAAATCAATAGCAACCCATAGATTTCATGAGTAAAAACCTTAAAGATGCAGACTTAAAACACATTACCACCGAAAAACAAGCTTATGCGTTGGTCAAAGCTTTGAAGCATTTCAGGACGTATATTGGTTTCTCCAAAATCAAGGCTTATGTACCATATCAGGCAGTCAAAGATGTGTTATCCCAATTTGATGGTATAGGTGTACGAGGAAATTGGATTTCAAGGATTCAAGAGTATGATTTGGAGATTAGACCTATCAAAATTGTGAAAGGGCAAGGGATTGCACAACTTATAATAGAGAAAGAGGTTTCGGTGAATTGTGTGGAAGGGAATCATGACAACCCAAATGATGATTGAATAATGGTACCAGGACATCGTACATTATTTGAAGAATTTGATTTTTCATGATTATTTGGTTGACCATCAACAGAGGGCCTTGAGGCTGAAAGCATCAAAGTATGTACTAACACGGGAAGGTTTGGGATGGAAGAATTCTGATGGGATCATTATTAAATGTGTCGATCTAGAAGAATCTAAGGTCATTATAAGAGAAATGCATCCTAGGTTGTGTGGAGAGCATTATGCACCTAGAACGACAACTGCTAAAATTATGAGTGCATGATATTATTGGCCTATGTTATATAGGGGTGTTCATTATTTCGTTAGGTCATGTCAGGAGTGTCAATTCTTCTTAGGAAAGCCAAGATTTCCCGCCTTACCTCTGAATCCTATAATCGTTGAACCTCCTTTTCAACAGTGGGGTATGGATTTTGTGGGCCCATTTGATCAAAACTCAACTAATGGTTTTAAGTACATTTTGACTTGCATTGATTATTTCACCCATTGGGTTGAGGTTGTCCCTACCAAGAATGCTACTGCTGAAGTTATAATTAAGTTCTTGGAAGAAAACATTATATCAAGGTAAGATTGTCCCTTAAAATTAACCATTGATAATGCCAAAGCTTTAAGTAAAATAGAAATGAATAGCTTTTTTTTAATCATGGCATAGTTTTGTCTCACTCTTCCAATTATTACCCCCAAGGAAATGGTTTAGCCAAGTCTAGTAACAAAAACTTGGCAAGAATTTTGAAAAGAATGTGTCACGCCCCCACCCTTCTGTTAGAGAGAGGGCGCGACTATGCTGCTATCAATCCGGGCAATCTAAGCCTCATAACGTAATATAAAATGCATTGAACTTAAAAACATACACAAATTTGTAAAACATGCAATATACAACGAAAGCAATTACATTTCATGCAAGCATTCAACACATTAGACACGCTCATCATGTTTCATCAAGCAAATACAAATGCAGAGATCAACACAAGAGATACTTATCTTGAAAGAATCTTGTCCTGCAACCAGCTATGTCACTACAACATTCCACCCAACCATAGGCAAGTGTGCTCATCAATCTCTCAACAACACTGCCACTCCCAAGATGGGCATGATTCCCACAAGGAATAAGGGAACACTAGCAGGCTCACACATAGCCAAAGGTATATCAAAATTTAGCCAAGCCAAACACAGTGGGGTTTATCAGGCTACAAGGAAGGTGGAAGGTTGAATTGCTAAGCTAGTAAGCTCAACCACAGAGCTATGGAAACCTGCACCAGATCTAGCTTGAATTCTAAACATCTACACACCCAACACAAGGAAGCATCCCCTTCTTTGCTACATAGTCTGTCAGACTATGCCTTCCATTCTAGTTCTATTCAGGGTGTGCAAAGAAGAAAACCAACCTCTCTAGATCTGTCTGTGAGGTTCCTTCCTACACTAGGTTTATCAAGCTGGTTCATACCCAATTCCACTCCAAACTAGTTCAGACCAAAACAAAATATGCATCCACAACAAGATACAAGTTATGGGATTGATGAAAAATGATTTTGGCAACAAAACAAATTGGTAAGACTGGGGAAATCGACCCTTGGGTGAGAAATTCGAACTCAACAACTATTTTGGGCGTTTTATGAGCCAAAACAACTGCTATGAACCCCAAAATCGTGAATCCTTGATGGCCATTTGCTTAGCAACACAAAAACAAATTTCTTGGGCATGGAAAATGAGGAAATCGATAGGAAAATGTGAGGAAGACAACCCAATCCTTGGGAATTACAAAAAAGGTCTCCCATCCATGGGAAAAATAAAGTAAACAACCAAAAACGTGGATGAATACACTCAGGAAGCTCTAAATGCTTGAGAGAGCTCACGTGAATGAGAGAATGGCTGAGGAAAAATGAAAACATGAATGTATGCTGAAATGGGCAGATGTTTTTTTGGGTTTTTACTTGCCTAAGGATTCAAAACGCATTTTAAAAAAATGGGTGCTCTGCCAAATTCGAATTTTTTCCCATTGTCTTTCCATTCCCATGCAATAACTACCTCAACCGATTTCTTGCAAAAATAAATGATTGGGGAAAAAGATAAGAAATGGGTAGTTGACAGTTTTGATGGATTTTCCCTTTGACATTTGGATTTTCCTCATTGGATCAAAGGTTTGAATAACCCCCCC
>LPNX010974187.1:68418-80652 GCA_001517045.1 Pseudotsuga menziesii
ATATTTCCTCAACAATAAGTAAACAATACAAGCATACTATATATCATGGTGTTAGATCTATTCTAGCATATATAATCAATAATGTAAAGGCATTTGACATCTTCCAATGGATACAATATTCATTCAAATACACATTACTGGACATGAAAAGATATTTCTATTATTATAAATCAGAGATTACAAGTGACAACCTCTGACGGCACGTCTGCGAACCGGAGAAACTGAATCCCCCACTTGGGCCTCCACCACCTCAATCCTTCATCACTCAAATAGCAAGCTCACTAGCAAAAGGCAATCTTGGGAAGAACACAACAGTGCTCCAAGGGACAAAGGGATGTAGACTCAAGCATAAGTTCTGGCAACAATGGACTATAGTTTCGTTACTCTCAATTCTCTCTTATGCTTTCAATGTCTCAAGGGGTTCCTTATATAGCTTTTCAAAGGGATACTGAAAGGTTGAATCCGTGCGATCTCAAGGCATATGGAAGGCCAGGAGTCATATGAGTCAGATCCAAGTCAAGGAAAACTCCAAAAGGATTTGGATTATGCACACATCCCGATGTACACGACTATAGGGGTAATATCCGCGTATGTACGCGATTATCGGGGTAAAAGCCGTGTATATCACTTTTCTTATGTTTTTAGGGATGATCAATGACACATCAAAAGACAAAAAGTAGTCCATAGGGGCTAATGAGTTTGCAGCAGGACAGGGGAAGGCCATACAATGTGTGATTCACCTAGTGTGGTGAAATCCGCTATAACAGATGTCCCCTAATGTATGAGATCAGAGGAGTTATACAATGGTCGAAATACATTATAAGTCCATCCCAAAAGTGGAGTGATGAAGGTACCCAAATGGAAGACCAGCCACCCAATCAGCATAGTACAATAATACAACTCTGCATATAATTGCAAATACATATAGCAGTCCGAGATACATAAGAGTACAATGGCCATGAATATGCATGAAACATGATAACACATATGTGGTCATCGCCACGTACAATATACATAGATCAGAATCTCCATGATGAGGATATACAAAGGACCATAATCTCCACAAAGGCTGAAGATATACAATGGATCAAGATCTCCATAGTGGCTAGAAATGTCTGTCATATACTAGAACAAGTCACGAGAGCTGAAATCTCATGAACACTGGCACAATCAAGGAGGTAGCATATAATAGATGCCACCAATCTGGAAGGTCTTCTACACACACCGCTACGAGTACATGTCCTACTATGCGAATAGAGGTGTCGAGGTCGAACATAGTAGTCCATCGTTTGATTACTGGTCATTGATGTATACCGTTAACAAATGCGAGATCACCCACCAATAATGAAAATGGGAATCAAGGTACTAGAGTGCAAACTAACAAGTGTGAATAAATGTGTTGAGGTCGAACACTTGAGAGAATCCATCGATCGGGGGACATTGATGTATTCCCAAAACTGTCGATGGCGAGAGAACCTGCCACTGATGACTGCAAGTTTCAAGGCACTCAAAATGACTCTAGACTCCAATCCCAGAATAAATGATCTGAAGTCGATGGGATGAAATCCACTGGAAGGAGGGCATTAGGGCATCCCCCATCATCCAACACGAGGTACTCAGCAAGGCTGTATAATGTGAAAGGACTCGATCATAAGGTGCACGAACCTGTAACTGTACCGGGAATGGCCGACATGCAAAGTCAAGATAACTGAGGAATGGTCGACTCAGGTTTCAACTTCCTTCGAACAAGAGCATAACGGCGTATGGTGACTGAATGAAGGCAGCATAAACTCGATATACAAACTGGGACATCTCTATGACGTAGGAGGCATCAATAGAGGCTCGATAGGGACTGGAAGCATAACCAGTCGGTGGAGATAAACTCAGATAAACGATACAGCTCCTAAAGTCAAACTATAACCCAACCAATGGATGTGATATACAGTGCTCTGTTCGAAGGCGACACGACTCGACAACTGCCAAAGATAATATCTTTTCTTGTCCAGCTTTTTGGTTTTTTGATTTTTTTGGACTTTTTCAGTTATTTGAAAAGCTTGAAAAAAGAATAAACTAGCTTTATAGTTACAAACTAGGAGGAGATGAGTGTCATTAGGGAAAACAAACTAGTTCCAAGCAGTGGAACATTCCTATGCTCAATGCAAGGACACATGTGTAAGATATCGACACTCGGGGGAAAATCCCCTCCTGGTAAAAAGGGAATCAAGCTACGAAGGATATAAAGAAAGGCTCTGCATGGCTAGACATGAGACACGCTCGGGCTATATGGCTGAAACGCAATGTCAGGGGAGCCGGCATAAAGCTCAATAAGATAGGCAAAGCTCATGATAATGCATCCACAACTTGATACAAGGGAGTCCGGGGGATCATGGCCAGCATACGATCAAGAGGAGTATGAGGCTCTTGCGAAATGTCATGGCAATACTATACAACGGACTCCCACACCCTAAAGGGAGAAACATCGGCATGGGAACCAAATGCAAATAAGGCGCTAACTAGGGTACCCATGTAAGGTGAGGCTCTACCACTCATATCATGCCACTTCTAGAGCAACAAGAAGGTTCCGTGACATAATAGAGTGGGTTCGTACCTAAGGATATAGTGACATGGTCATAAGGTCATGCAAAATGCAAATGGTGGTGAACCTAACCTATATGCTAGTGTAGATGTTATACCTGAGATCAGTATGAACGGGTCAATCCAAAGGCTGAAACGACACTGAAAACGGTCTTCTACATCACAAATTATGTCAGAAACGGTCCAAAATGGTTAGAAACTGTCAACACTATAGGAAAGGGGGTAAAAATTTTCAAATATTTGAAATTTTTTCTATAAATAGTAAAAAATAGAAATCATTTGAAACTTTTACCCATTGGAGCTCTGATTTTCAACTGCAAATTCCAGGAGATCCAGCCGGCGGAATTCACAATCGTTTCTTCCAGGTATTTACTCATGCTCTCAGCTTGCATTTCAATACAATTTTTACAAGTTTTCATGGTCAAATGACGTTGTTAAGGCCAATTCTACATGAGCGCTGCGGCCCACGCGGGTATCAAAGCTTTTTTCGTGTATAGGGCTGGATATACGTGGAAAATGGGCTAGAATCCGCGTACATACGCGGCTGTTTGAAAAACAGTCGCGTATGACGCCGCGCAAATGGATTTACAAGAATCTAATGGACAATTGGTCAATTTCTCATGTAGGATGGTGCTAGAGTGGCGAGAGCGTGAGCATGGTGAAGTAGAGGAAGCAGTAAGGGCCGACATAAGGGCTCAACAAGTATTACGTGCATGCGGACTCTATAAGTTTTGGTGCCTTGGTGGCTTGAGGGCCAAACCAGGACTGCTGCAGATGCTGGTAGACTATTGGGATCCAGACTCAGAGTCCTTCCGGATAGACGATATGTCCCTCACCATTGAGGTGGAGGATATCTACTTTATCACAGGTCTATCTAGACGAGTGGAGATGGTGAACCTTCGTTCCCGAGGTGGGCCAGGTCATGGGCTTACTATTGATGAGTACATAGCTGTGTACTGCTACCCAGATACTGAGAAGGTGGGGAGTCAAGTTCCCACCAATGCTATACAGGTGCTGGGCCTAAAGGCCATACTACTGATGCTGGGCAGGATAACAGGCTTAGCATCACTCCATCAGGCCTCTCGGCCATTGATGTTCTATGCGGTGGAGTGTATGAGACCGACCATATACGACTGGAGTACTACACTACTGCGCAACATGAAACATCAGCTCAGTGAGTGTAAGGCAGGTAGGATATGGAACTTTGGGTTCAACAGTATTTTGAGCACGTTTTTCTTCGAGCGTGTTCAAGGATTGAGCCCTAGAGTGGATGTTCCTCTCCACGGGGTTCGAAATCTGGCCCAACGACGTTGGGCAGATGCGATGCGCAGACTGGGGGGTGGTAGGGTGGCCAACCCTTATCCAGCTGACTTTTTTCCATGGTGGCGACGACAGATTGTTGCCATAGATGACTACCCCTATGCAGGGATAGATTTCCGGGGGGATCCGGACATGCCATTGCCACCAAGATCAGCATATGGAGACATAGGTAACGAATCTCGACCTTCACTCTTTTTAAAATTTTTGAAGTATTTAATTTTTTTGTGTTTTCTTGATTATATGGAATCAAAAAGACATGTTTTTGGGTGACAATACATAATGACATCTACCATTCATGTGCAGATGTGGGACCACGACGACCAGAGGGCTTCCCACGTCATAGACGGAGGGGAAGAGGAGACGATATCACCGGTGTGGATGCAGAGCGAACGCTTCAAAACATTTATACCAACTTCGTGTGACTGACTCATAGAGTTCCCATGGCGCAAGTCGAAGACTTGCCTGAGGCCATGCATCGACAGGTGGTGGGTGTACCACGCGCATGGGTGCGTTTATTCTGGCGGCTAGCTAGAGCCGTAGTGACGTATCATGATCAAAACCCTCCTCCACCTCCACAGGACTAGACACCTGGGAGTGTATCTATTTTGTACTACCGTGTATATGATGGTGGCTTTCAAAGCCCCAATTTTGTATTACGACAGTGTATTACCACATTTTTGATAAAAAAGTTTTATGGTGATTGGTTTATTTATTTACATGTGTAAAAATTGTGTTTATGATTAATTTATGATGAATGAAACAAATGCCAGTCTAACATGTAGTTAGCATATAAGTCAGCAACTTGATTATAATTTCTTGGAATGTGTATATATGTTATACTCTCAAATTGCCGTTCTAACAATCTCACATGTAAGAATCTCCTCAATAACGTCGGATCTCTAACATGGTACAAACCATTGAGCTGTGACACTACTAACTCTGAATCAAGATGTACCTCAAGAGAGAGAACACCATGCGAAATGACATCCCGTAGAAGCTCGATAACGGCACTATATTCAGCAACATTGTTGGAAGATGGCCGTAGACATACACCTCCTGAAGACAGTACTTGACCCATAGGAGTATAAATCACCCAAGCAGCTGAGGCCGAGTGCTGAGTGTGACGGCTTGCACCATCTATGAATCCTATGTAGGTGGAAGATTCCATTGACATCTGCCACAAGAAAAGGAAACTAATCACAAACCCGATCACGATAAACCAGACCTAACTATGCAAAAAAGTTGTACAATAATATACAACAAGCAGCCTTGGCTAAAGATCATGCATAGTATTTTTTCAGATAGAGCCCATTTCTAGGCTCCGCCAAGGCCGTCCCTTCGTAATCCACTAACTCGTAGGTACCCTTCTCTAACACACGCTTGACCACGTAAGGACCACGCCACATAGGATTGAACTTCCCTGCCCCCAAGGGTTCTTTCGATTGATCCCACAAAAGGACCAAGTCTCCCTCACTAAACACTCTCGGATGGACAGACTTATCGTATTGGGCCTTTACGCGATGCTTATTAACCTCTAGAGTCACCAAGGCATTCTACGCTGCTCATCGAGTTGCTCAAGGTGAACCAAACGCTCCTCCAAAGGCGAAGTGTCTAGTAAGAGTTCCACGACTAACTTCAACGAAGGAATCTCACATTCAACCGGCAATATTGACTCACTCCATATACAAGCTGATATGGAGAAAAACCAGTGGCAGTCTTAATCGCGGTTCGATATGCCCACAAAGCAGGGTATAACATAATATGCCAATTCGTCTTGCTTTGTGCGATGGTTCGTTGGAGAATGGACTTAAGTGATTTATTCACTGCTTCAACCTGTCCATTCGCTTGAGGATAGTAAGAAGAGGAGTGCTCCTGCTTATATCCTAACTTGGATGCCAACTCTTCCATCATACGGTTCTGAAAGTGCGAGCCATGGTCAGTGACAAGCTCTCTCGGAATCCCAAACCGAGTAATGATTTGGTTGAATACGAAGTGAGCGGCTGTCTCACAGTCGGATTTTACTGTAGGCATTGCCTCAGCCCATTTCGTGAAGAAATCAACAACCACTATGATATGATGGTGCCCCCCAGCCGAAGCTGGGTTGCAATCCATAAAATTGAGCCCCCATTTGGTGAAGGGACCGGCGGTGATAATAGGGTGTAACGGGGCAAGTTTCGAGCGCATATTACGTGGGAACACCTGGCAAGGGTGGCACCTCTTAACCGCTTCAATACAATCCTTGAAGATCAACAACCAGAAATAACCCGCTCTCAAAATCTTTTGAGCTGTAGAAAGCCCAGATAAATGACCACCACACGCCCCTCCGTGGCAATCATTAAGCACTACTTCAGCCTCATCATGAGTTAAACAACATTGTAAAAGGGAATCTACTCCACAGCGGTACAAAGTATTGTCCACTATGAGGTAGTTCTTAGAGACGTGACGTAATCGTCGTCGTTCATCTCGCGAGAGGTGAGTAGGGGTCCTCTGCGTTTGTAGATATACTATGATATCCCCATACCATGGGTCAGCCATTGAGATTAAGAAAATGTGTTCATCAACGAACGTATCTTCACATACCAACTCCTCGGCCTCGCTCGGAAAATCCGATATGAGCTCTGCAAAGATTAAAGATTTCTTCGATTTTGCCGAAACAAATTCGAGATCAAACTCTTGCAGGATGACAATCCATTTATTATACTTTCCCCCAATCATCCTACGTGTGAGGACGAATTGAAACGGATTGACATGGGCCACAACCAAGGTCTGGCGAAAGAGAATATAATGTCTCAAACGTTGCACTACATGTACGGTAGCTAAGGCAAGCTTCTCGACATGAGAATACCGAATCTCTGCGTCAATAAGGTTTCGGCTTAGATAATATATGACATGCTCCTAGAGCTCTTCATCCTCTTGAACCAAAACCATACCAATCGTCTCTAAAGATGCGACCACATATAATAGGAAATCACGGCTATAATCTAGAGGACTAATCACCGAGGCCGATGCTAGGGCTCGCTTAAGTGCATCGAAGGACTCCTGGGCTCGCTCATCCCACTCAAAGGGAGTATCCTTCTTCAGGAGACGCATGAAACCTCTAGTCAAATTGGCAAAGTTGACAACAAACCTTCGTAAGAAGTTTTCCATGCCTTGCAAACACTGAAGATGACGAATATTGCATGGGGGAGACAACTGAAGTATTGCCTCAACCTTCAAAGGGTCGACTCTTATACCCTCTTTCGAAATGACGAATCCTAACAAACGACCTGACTTCACGCAAAAGATGCACTTATGAGAGTTTAATCTAACAACATAGTGCCGACACCTTTCGAACACCAATCTCAAGTGATAAGAATGACGCATCCTCATGCGAGAATGAGCAGCGAGGTCATCCAAAAATATTTCAATAATAGACTTGAGATTGTGGAAGATCAAGGTCATCGCCCGCTGAAACGTAGCTCTGGCGTTTTTAAGGCCGAAAGGCATTTTTCGATACGCAAATGTTCCCCAAGGACAAATAAATGCGGTCTTATGTTGGTCCTCCGGTTTAATTTGGATTTGATTATACTTGGAAAAGCCGTCCATAAAGGAGAACACCTCGCTACCCGCACACTCATCCAAAATCTGAACTATAAACGGTGTGGGGAAGTTATCCTTAGGACATGCACGATTTAAATCACGGAAATCAGTGCATATACGGATCGCTCCCTGCTTCTTATCCACCGGAACGGGGTTTGAAACCCACTCCATCAAGGGAACAGGATAGATGAAACCAGCTTTCAATAGTTTCTCTATCTCTGCCTTTATGGCGGGTGCTTTCCTAGGATTCACCGTGCGTAAACGCTGTCGAACAGGCTTAGTGTTGGGGTAAGTCTTAATCTCATGTTCGACAATTCGAGGGTCAATCCCTGGCATCTCATCATAAGACCAAGCAAAAATATCACGGAATTCCTTGAATAGCTCGGTATACTCCAGAATCTCATCTTGGGAACAATCCGCCCCAATGTAGACATTCTCAATTGTATCAGGATTGCGAGAAATGTTGATAGGAATAGTTGACGATATGTTCGCCATGTTTCCATCAGCCATTGGACCAGGAGAGCTTAATGGAACCATAGGTCTACCAAATTTCTCACTAAGAATCTCCCTTTAATCGTCATGCTCCAAAAGGTCAAGCTCTGGAAGGAAGTACGATCTATGATGAAGTTCCTCCCATGGTGGCTCAACTCCCGACATAGCCTCGATAATCGCTTCATCTGAAGGGAAAACCATATCAAGGTAGTCATGGGCATGAGAAGACTGTACTGCCCATGCCGGCAGCACATAGTGGTCTTCCTCCTCCGTCCGCGAAGAGGAAGAACAAGGCACTGCAGCAGACTGAAGATTAGCTTGGTAAGCTATCATGACTGCAGGCAACGGCACGCTCGTCTCGATGGCCTCACTCGAAGGACTCGGTGAAGGAAGAATCCAAGGATCTCCCATATGACTTGTGCGAAAATGCACCGATCTCGTAGACGTCGAAGCACCATCCAAACTAGATCCTATCATGAGGACGGGTGCAGGACAACTAAAGGTTCCCATGAGGGATGGATACATGCCTACACCCACACTCCCAGTTGCCGGCTGGGAATGTTCAACTTTCGGAACCGAAGCTCCCAAAGATGCAGTAACAGGCGGATTCTTGAATTCCATTTGATCAATCGTTACAATCTTCCCGTTATGTGGAAAGCATACAACGCGAAACACGGAAGACGCAACGGTTTGCATACTATACATCCAGTTCCTTCCCAGTAAGAGATTGTAGTCAAGGGGTGCATCAACCAGCTCAACCTCTATCGCAACGGTCTTCCCTCCCAAACGGACTTTAAGGGAAGGAAGGATACCGTGCGGCCTAAACGATCTCCCATCAAAAGCAGTTAACATGGTCGTAGATTTTGACAACTCAGGAGAACCGAGACCCTTCCAACAAGACAAAGACATCACAGAAGCAACAACACCCTCGTCAATCAGAGTATGCTTGATGATCATATTAAGACATTCCACATGCACCAAAAGGGACACATAGTAGGGCAAGCGAGGCTGATGTCCCACGGTTTCAAATTTGATCATTGAGGAAGAATCATCACCATTCACACCAAGAGCGGAAAGCAAAGCCTTCCTTTGCGACGGACAACTTTGAAGCACTTCCAATGCAGACATCGCTCAAGGAGTATGGCCCAAGTCCTCGACAACTGAATATTTCTAGACGGCTCGGGCATTTGGGTTATGCCCCGAACGCTTAAGTACCCCCTTAGGAATGCGAGGTGCAACCTCAGGTTTATCTGCATGTTTCTCAATGCGCAAAGGGGTTCCTGGTGGATCAGGTTCTTTGCCTGGGTTGGGTTGTGACGAAGTATAATCTTTCGCACATGTCACAACTTTCGCGGCACAGACCATATTAATGCACCCACGACCACTAGTCTCAGCTGGATCGTCATCACTAGATTGATCATGGGACTTCGAATTCATATTCTGGTTATGCGGAAAAGGGGCTGTTAACACAGCTGGCCCCTGTGCTATGAACTTCGAAGCTTCATCCATTCTAGGGCACAAGTGAGTGACATGATCGTCCTTACATAGCTTGCAAGGAAACTTAACCTTACGTTTAGTCTGCTTGTCCCCCCCAGCATTTTTACCGTTCTTGTTATTATTATTGGCATTCTCGTTCTTATACCCACCCTTTTTATTATTGTTTTTACCCTTTTTTCTATTCCGTCCGGGTTGCTGGTTACCCTTCTGGTCGGACGATTGCACAACAAGTACATTCGCCGTTTGGGCAGGCTGAGACGAAGCCGTAGCTTGTCCCGAGGAAGATTGGTTGATTGACAACTGAGCAACTTGTTTCGCAACCAAACCTACAGGTTTCTTACTTGCACAACCCACAATGCCGTCGGCATGTGGTCCAGGTTTGACCTTGGGATCAAAACTAGAACGAGGAGCGTTGGGTATAATCTCATTTAACAAACCAGACTGAGCATAGATCAAGTCCAGTTCCTGCGCCCTAAAGATGGCTTGTTCCTCATTCTGCACTCCGAATGTGGAAACATCCTTCGCGATATATGGCAATAAAGATTTGAGGAACCACTCAAGGAGGAACTCCGGCGGTATAAAGGCTTTAATTAATCTCTTCCGTCTACGCCACTCCTGAATATGATCAGAAATATGGGTGGATTTATCTTGCCGAAATGTCGACAAGAGTTCAGTACCAACATCATAGAGCACTGGTAGCTGGAAGTGATTAAGGAAAGTCATCGCAAGGTCGTCGAACAAAGTAAAGGCACCCCTAGGTAACTCTATATACCATTTCGCCGCAGGCCTTGTAAGGGTGCGTTGAAATAGTCTCAAACGGACTGAGTCCTGATGCAATGAATTGGAAGAGCACCATAGGTGGAATGTTGTAACGTGTTCGCTTGGATCTTCTCCTGGTTTGCCTTCGAACTTAGGTATGTCCGAAGGAAGCTTGGTAGGGACGGCCGGCCAAGCCGGGTCATGAGCCACAGGATCGTTCGTAAGTCTCGATAATTCAGGTAGATTGAGTGTCGTGAGGAAAGGGAGCCTAGGATGATGAGGCCTATGGACCGCTCCCTGGTTCATATAGGATTGATTACCACCATGACCTTGGCCATAGTGACCTCCTCCTGTATGACCCATATAGGGTGGCGTGGAAGCACCATAATGAGGTGGAACTTGACTAGTAGGAGCTACAAAGCCGTAATTAGGAGAGTAAGAAGGTTGTGAATACCCGCCTCCATAAGGTGAAGAAACTTGTCCATACTGCATCCCATAATAGGGTCCATAGGTCATCGCTTGCGATGCCCCATGAGACACTCCATAGGTAGGGATATACATTCCGGAAGTAGGAATATACATACCAGAAGTAGGGATATATGTCGTGGAAGTAGCAATCTGACCTCTAGAAACATGAACATAACCTCTTGAAACCACGGGTGGTATGTAGGCTTGAGACACAATTGGTCTAGTAATCGCAGTACGGATCTGACTCGTAGCTACGTGCCGACTCGAAGGACCACGTGAGTAAGGTGGAGGGTTTATATTTGAAGAACTTGGAAGCGAGGATGAAGGAATATCTGTAAGAAGATATGTACTAGTGCCTATCGTCACTCGTCTGGGACCTGGTATCCCTATCGGATCACTAAATCTAGACCTAGGAGGTATATAAGATGGAGCTTCCACCAATGGGATGGAAGGTGCAATGTGACTAGTACTCCCAAACCTCTCCGCAAGGTAAGGCATGGGATTGCCCCCAGGCATAGTGTTAGGCTCGAAGTCGGATTCGACATGAAATGCCAAATCGTGCATAGGAAATCCAGTCGTAGCATAACTACCATAGCTAGTACTGGCAGGTTCAAAGTGAGTCTCGGCGTCTTCCGGCATTCCATACTGGTAATGTGTCAACGAGGGGTCAACCCTAGAATGAATAGGTCTATCATGCATGGCTCCTATCTCCGAAATCACAGGTCCTAACTCAGTTAGGTCGGGTGAAGGGTCATAAGTAGGCGTGAATTCCCCATCGTCAACGCGAATGGGAGGAGGTGGCTCAGATGTATCCTCTGAATGATCTCCCATGGTGTGTGAATCAATGTGTGATATAGTCCACCTGGACTGTCTAGGTCCCTCTCCCAAAGAAGGAGGATAAGTAGAAGGTGGAAGTCCTGCTAAACGACGAGAACGGCGCAGAACCGCACCCGAATCCACAATGACTCAAAAAATAGCAAAGACTCTCTATTTACATCAACCCTAGGCCAACTAGCGTGCACAGAGCAATCACTAATAAAATCTAAAGCCAAATGCAAGCAAACAAGGGCTGGATAAGTGAGCTCCCGAATGTGGCCGATATGTCTCTCCTAGGAGAGGCTTGAGAGGCCCTTGTCACCACAAGCGGAGGTACGTAACCAATTATTGTGGCCCTCAGCTTCAACGCGTAAAGCGACTGTGTTGTCCGACCCCAACTTGGTCGGGACACATGCAGAATAACCTCTACAAGTACCCCCTCGATATCTTAGGTAAGGTCACCAAGGTCACCTCAATATAATCAAAGCTCAGGCGGACAGTCGTAGGCGGGATTGACCATATGGGCAGGGTAGCAAAGCCCGAAACTCTCGAAAGAGCCCCCATATACAAATACAATCCTGGCTATATCGCCGGTGCTACATAGTTATCGACCAGGGGTTATCCCAATCAACAACTGCTCACACTGCCTCGTGCTTAACTCCCTTTTGAGAGGAGGATCCTGAGAACGCTGGTTATATCAAGGATTTC